>JAKSZT010053854.1:1403347-1416854 GCA_026826555.1 Tolypeutes matacus | reverse complement strand
TCAAAAGAAATCAGTAACTACCTTGAAACTAATGAAAACAACAACACAACATATCAAAACCTATGGGATGCAGCGAAAGCAGTCCTGAGAGGGAAGTTCATAGCCATAAATTCATATATTAAAAAAGAAGAAAGAGCTAAAATTGAAGACCTAACTGCACACTTGGAGGAATTGGAAAAACAACAAAAAACTAAACCTAAAGGAAGTAGAAAACAGGAAATAACCAAGATTAGAGCAGAATTAAATGAAATAGAGAATAAGAAAGCACTGGAAACAATAAACAAAACCAAAAGCTGGTTCTTCGAGAATATCAACAAAATTAACAAACCCTTAGCCAGACTAACAAAGAAAAAGAGAGAACAAATGCAAATACATAAAATAAGGAATGAGCAAGGTGATATCACTACGGACCCCACAGAAATAAAGAGTACCATAAGAGGATACTTTGAAAAATTATATGCCAACAAGAATGACAATTTAGAGGAAATGGACAAGTTTCTAGAAACCCACAAACAGCCAACATTAATGAAAGAAGAAATAGATGAACTCAACAGCCCAATTACAAGTAAAGAGATAGACTCAGTCATTAAAAACCTCCCAACTAAGAAGAGTCCAGGACCAGATGGCTTCACAGATGAATTCTACCAAACATTCCGGAAAGAGCTAACACCAATTCTACTTCAGCTCTTCCAAAAAATAGAAGTAGAAGGAATACTACTTAACTCATTCTATGATGCCAATATTACCCAAATACCAAAACCAAATAAAGATACCACAAGAAAGGAAAATTACAGACCAATTTCTCTAATGAACCTAGATGATAAAATCCTTAACAAAATACTTGCTAATCGCATTCAACAACATATCAAAATGATTATACACCATGACCAAGTGGGTTTCATCCCAGGTATACAAGGATGGTTCAATATAAGAAAATCAATCAATGTAATACACCACATAAACAAACTGAAAGAAAAAAATCACATGATCATCTCTATAGATGAAGAAAAAGCATTCGACAAAATACAGCACTCTTTCCTCATAAAAACACTACAAAAGATAGGAATAGATGGAAACTTTCTGAAAATGATAAAGGGTATATATGAAAAACCCAAAGCTAACATCATTTTCAATGGTGAAATCCTAAAAGCCTTCCCTCTGAGATCGGAAACAAGACAAGGATGCCCACTATCACCACTCCTATTTAACATTGTCTTAGAAGTACTTGCACGAGCACTGAGACAAGAAAAGGACATAAAAGGCATCCAGATTGGAAAAGAAGAAGTAAAAATTTCATTATTTGCAGATGACATGATCCTATACAGAGAAAGCCTTGAGAAATCGACAAGGCTTCTAGAACATATAAAGGAGTTCAGTAATGTTGCAGGCTATAGGATCAACGCTCATAAATCAGTAGCATTTCTGTACACCAATAACAAGCAAACTGAGGAGGAAATCAGGAAAAAAATACCATTTACAATAGTAAACAAAAGAATCAAATACCTAGGAATAAATTTAACTAAAGATGTAAAGGACTTATATAAAGAAAACTACACAACATTGTTAAAGGAAATCAAAGAAGACTTAAATAAATGGAAAAATATTCCCTGTTTATGGATGGGAAGATTAAACATCATCAAGATGTCTATCCTACCCAAACTAATCTACAGATTTAATGCAATCCCAATAAAAGTCAACACTATATTTCTTAAGGAACTGGAAAAACTAACCACAAAATATATTTGGAGAGGTAAGAAGCCCCGAATTGCCAAAGATATATTAAAAAAGAAAAATGAAGTTGGAGGTATCACATTACCTGACTTTAAAACATATTACAAAGCTACAGTGATCAAAACTGCATGGTATTGGCACAAGGATAGACCTACTGACCAATGGAACCGGATTGAGAGTTCTGATATAGATCCTCGCATATACAGTCATCTGATATTTGACAAGGCCACTAAACCCACTCAGCTGAGAGAGAGTGGTCTCTTTAACAAGTGGTGCTTGGAGAACGGGATATCCATATCCAAAAGAATGAAAGAAGAATACCATCTCACAACTTATACAAAAATCAATTCAAGATGGATCATAGATCTAAATATAAGAGCCCAAACCATAAAAACCTTGGAAGATAATGTAGGGAAGCATCTACAGAACCTTGTAATAGGAAATGGTTTCATGAACTTCACAGCCAAAGCACGGGCAGCAAGAGAAAAAAATTGATAAATGGGATCTCCTCAAAATTAAAAACTTCTGCACCTCTAAGGATGTTATTAAGAAAATAAAAAGGCAACCTACCCAATGGGAAAAAATATTCGGCAACCATATATCTGATAGGAGCCTAATATCCTGCATATATAAAGAAATCCTTCACCTCGAAAATAAAAAGACAAACAACCCATATAAAAAATGGGCAAGTGACCTGAAAAGACACTTCTCCAAGGAAGAAATACAAATGGCTAAAAAGCACATGAAAAAATGCTCAACATCACTTGCTATCAGGGAAATGCAAATCAAAACTACAATGAGATACCACTTACACTCATCAGAATGGCAGCTATTAAAAAAACAGGAGACACGAAATGTTGGAGAGGATGTGGAGGAATAGGAACCCTCATCCACTGCTGGTGGGACTGCGGTATGGTCCAGCCACTGTGTAGGACAGTTTGGCGGTTCCTCAGAAAACTAGCAATAGATCTTCCATATGATCCAGCAATTCCACTGCTGGGTATATACCCAGAAGAACTGAAAACAAAAATACAAACAGATACATGCACACCAATGTTCATAGCGGCATTGTTCACCATTGCCAAAAGTTGTAATCAGCCCCGGTGCCCATCAACAGACGAATGGATAAGCAAAATGTGGCACATACATACAATGGAATATTACTCAGCGGTAAGAAGGAACAAAGTGCTAACACATGGAATAACGTGGATGAATCTTGAAGACCTTATGTTGAGTGAAGGAAGCCAGGCACTGAAGGATGAACAGTATATGACCTCACTGATCTGAACTGAGGAAAGTGAGCAGTCTCTGAGAACCATTGTCTGAAAGATAGGTTAACAAAGGAGAGTAAGAGAAGAGCAGGCTCTGAGCCATCTCCCAATGGACATAATCTATTGTAAAGGGATAGAGTGTGGTTGCATGTTGGGGGATGGGGCAGATGAGTGGTGGTGTTCCTGGGTTTGGTGGTACAGCACTGGGGGGGCGTGGATTAGGAAGTGCTGGTTCAAATCCCCAGGGCATGTAACTGTGAATCTTGACATTCCATGGGTTAAGAGAGGTGGGTATCATGGGCCCTGGGGGGCTGGGGAGAAGGGAACAGTCAAGATCTAATGGGTTGTTTGTTGGTCATGGGGAAGGTTTTTCATTACCTTTCAGTAATGGACACAGGACATGGTAAATATCATAAAAATTATTAAACTGTATCACCTAAATTGTAAACTATACTGTAAATCACTGACAATGTTTAGTTGCTATATTTTGCTATCTGCATAACAGTTATAACAATGCTAACACCCCCCAAAAAAAAAAAAGGAGGGGGAGTTAATATGGGGTGGGGAAGCAGGGGTGGTTTGGTATCTGGGAGTCTCCGGCACTCCGTGTGTGACTTTGCTGTGACCTAAAACTTCTTTGAAAATTAAATGAAAAATTGGGAGACAATGGGGATTGAGAGGAGGAAGGTGTCATGGGACACCAGACATCCGATAACACAGTGATAAAGGGAAGGAAATAAGGGAAAAAAGAAGAGAGAAAGGAAATAAATATGAAATATATATATATATATATTTTTAAAGGCATTTCCTTTGCTTTTTTGCCCATTTCTTGAATGTCCCAATCCACTATTTATATTTTATTTTGTTTTGTTCTTTGTTTGATTATTTGTTTTTTTTTTTTCCGTCTCTCTTTTTTTTTCCCCTGAGTTTCCTTATGTTTGTTTCTTGCATGTAAGCTTATCACACTTGTTTCTTTTTCCTAGTAAGTGTATTTGATTATTTTATGGACTAAATGTTCATGGAGGATTTGGATCACAGAAGGGTTACAATGGGTACTGCGGGGGATTATTGGGGGGAGGGTGTCTGGGGGGGGTTTCGTGGGGATTGGTTCAACCGAATATAC
Source organism: Tolypeutes matacus (assembly GCA_026826555.1). Lineage (NCBI taxonomy): Eukaryota > Metazoa > Chordata > Mammalia > Cingulata > Chlamyphoridae > Tolypeutes > Tolypeutes matacus. The sequence goes on along the minus strand of JAKSZT010053854.1, from coordinate 1,412,729 downwards.
ATGAAAGATATACAAAATCATTCAAAGGATCGGGGGATCGGGCATGGTCACGATGGGTGGATAATCACACAATAAATGAGGGAATCTGAATTCCTAGCCTGGAGAGCTCTGCCACAATCTCCAAGGGAGCAGCAATCGTCCCCTGAGTGTAGGGACAGTGCCTGTCAAAATAGGATGACCCACTGATGTTTTTTTGTTTTTTTGTTTGTTTGTTTGTTTTATTGATGACTACCCTTGTGAGTCTTTGCTCTTGTAAATGAGACTTAGCCTGCAGTTGTGGGGTGCCTAATGGTTGCCACCCGAGAACCTCCTTGTTGCTCAAATGTGGCCTCTCTCTAAGCCAAACTCAGCATATGACTGCATTACCTTTCCCCCAACGTGGGACATGACTCCCGGGGATGAGCCTCCCTGGCAATGAGGGATTAATACCAAGTGCCAACTGGCAGCTTTTGCGCAGTGGCAGTATCGTAGCCAGTGAGATTTATCCGAGGCACGATTATTGCTAATTGAAAACTTTTCCCAAGTGCCAACTGGCAACACAACTGGAAAAAGACCTTGAATAAAAGGGGGAAATGGTAAAGACAAATGAGTTCAAGTGGCTAAGAGACTTCAAAGAGAGTCGGGAGGTCATCCCAGAAGTAACTCTTACGCACACCTCAGTAGGAGCTCATAGAACATCTAAGTGCCTATCACCCCACTCAGTGGGGTTCCTGAGAGCTCCAGAGACACCCTGGTCCTATAAAAGGGGGGATAGCCCCAGAGACTGATGCCTTATCAGTGGGTTCTATTTTGGAATCTGTGCTCCTGAGAGTGACAGAATTAGACTCAAATAAGTCCTCTCTGCACATGGTTCACCAGTCCCTTCTATTCAAACCTACATGTGATGCTGGAGTTTCTTAGGTATACTTCCAGAGACTGGAGCCTCCCGCCTACCTATGTGCCAGGTGTGCATGAAATCTAGGTGGAGCTGCAACTCCTACCTTACAGCTCAATGGACTCATCCAAGTCACCTGGTGGGGAGACAACGATGGGAAATGGCCATCCAAGGGAATGGAGAGGGCCTGCATCTGCAGGCAGGATCATCCCACCCACCATATCCATGGGATATAAGCCCTCTCTCACTTGGAGTTGAAGTGGACATCACCATCCCAGTCGCCTCTGGATTGGGGGAAGAACTATGGACTAAAGTGGACTTGATGGTATTCTCTTGCTCACATATGGTGATTCTTGCAATGCAAGAAATTATAACAATGAGGTGGAGCCAGTGGCCACTTGACAGTTTTTGGGTAGGGAGGGGATGAGCAGTTGAAATACAGGGGCTTCTTTGGGAGTTGGAGGTTGTCCTGAGTACTGTTGTGGCAATGGATATAGGCCATTTTAAATCAGCACACACCACTCATAACTGAGTGGGAGAGAGTGTGGTCTACAGTGTGAACTGTGGTCTATGGTTGGTGGCAAGGCTCCAGGATGTGTAGGTTCATTGAGGTTGGTGGGCCACACTGTGGGAAATGTTTGTGTGGGATGTGGTGGGAGGTGTGGGAGGTGGGCAACATGGGAATCCCAGTGGGTTCCGTGTAATATTTTAGGTAATCTAAGCACCTCTTAAAATATATGTATATATATATATATAAATAACATTTTTGTAAGCAAATACACATATATGCATATATATTTATATATCATTTTGTCAATGTTTGTATGTATTGTGAGAATTTTGATTTTTACCCATAATAAAAAAATAAAAAAAATAAAAAAAAATAAAACTAACATCAATTCATGTCTAAGCTTTCATTGCATAATTAATTTCCACCTATGGGGCCTGTGATTTTTATCTGCAATTCATTTTGCTTTGCCCTGATATGTATTGACTTATCAAAATCTGTCAGATTCCTTAGGTAGTTTCAAGTAATGAAAAATTTGGTTTAGTTGAGAGAATTTTTCTACAACTCAATTATTTCAATGGGAGTTAGACAGATATTTCCATAGCTCCAGGAGCCCTTTATCTACAGATCTTCAGAGAGGATAAAAGCAAGAAAATTTCATGATACAACTATGTGTCATCCACCATACTGTGAGAAAACTAACTCTTTCCTACCCCCCAGTTTACAGGACTGTGCATGGTGAGGTGCTTTTTAACATGGATTTTTGGTAGTCTCATCACTGAGGCAGGTCACTGGTACCTAAACTTCTACTCTGCCTGTCCCTTATTCCCCCAGCCTATGGCAATCTCTATGATATACCACATGTTTTACACAGATTCTAGGTTAATTATGACACAAATTGCCTCTTACCTAACAGATGAGGTGTGTTCCTCCACTCTCCCAACTATTTCTAAACAGATCCATCTTGTCCAGGTCATAGGGCACTAACTGTCAAGGTGTCAAGGCTTCAGATCTTTAAAGGACATTATAAGAAAGGATTTTCATGTAAGAAGCCGGGCAGTGCTGATAAAAATAAACATCTCTCACTGGAGAAATTATTACTGATGGAGCCCTCATTGACAACACAGGAAAGAACCTGTAGAAAAATAACAAGAACATTCCCTCACCTGAGCATGAAGAGGGGTCAACACACTTTATGTTAGATTCATCGATAAGTGTGGATTCAGTCTCCAAAGCAATTTCTGATACAGTTCATGCTGCTCATTCTGGAACATCTCAGCTTTCTCTGGAAGCTTCTTTTTTTCCAGCTAACAGAACACTCTCATTGTCTTCCCCAGGCTGTGCCATGAGGATCCACACTGAGGGTGGCACAGCACTGAAAATCGTATGATTTTGTTTTAGCCAATGAAATTCTTGCCAGCCACTCTTATATTTTATCCAACTTTATTCTTCTTCATAATTCTCTTCAAAACATTCATCTACATATTTACAAATTAAACTAGAACATCAGTGCCTAGAAAATAAGAACATTGCTTTACCTCTAGAGTAGAGCCTAACATAGACTAAGGATGAGATAATTGTTTGAGTTTATGATCAATGGTTGGGAAAATGAGGATCTGCAAAGATAGAATTGTATCTTTATGTCTTACTCTTTGATCAAATTCTTTTGTTTGCATCATTGTTCCTCTGGATCTATGGTGCATCCCCTTTTCAAAGCAGTGGATGCCTTATATCTACATAGAAGGTGTTGGAAACACAGAGTCAGATGCAAAGAAATTCAATTAGCACAATTGGAAAAATGCATATCACTTAGTAACTTTTCTGCCATATTTACAGGAAGAAGGAATAAAAATGTGAGGAATGAGTACTGCAAATTGAAAAAAAATCTGTGTTTGGAGGTTGTTTGTATACAAAAGCATTATAAGGAAAGACTGTATTCATTCATATAGCCTATACTCATAAATAATCTACAGATTTAAGCATATTTATGTTATATACATGGACTTACGCTCATTTCCTAAAATGGAAAAATGTTATAACTAGTGTTCTATATTTTCCCCAACATCGATATTATTTTCAATAACTTTGTATTCTATTTCAGTAAATGTTATTCTATATTGAGCAATGCAATGTAGTATATTATATTTGTTTAAGGCAAGGACATATATGGTTTCCAGTATTATCATTTTCATTTTGTGCCTTTCTATTTATATATTTTTGAGCAAGTTACTAAATTTCTTCCTGATTCAAATTCATCTTTAAAATCAGGAAAATAATCTGTAAAACAGAGTTCTTATGAGACCTAAATAGAATAATTTATAAGAATTTGAATTCCAATTCTAGGCAAGTAGGAAAACACAAAATTATTTGTGATTATATTCCTGCTGCTTATTGGGACTATGATTTATTATTAAGATTTATTCTAAAACTGTAACTGAGTGCCTTTATTTTAGATCTATTTATTTATGGCCCACAGATGATTATTTTAGTTAAACTATTTTAAATCTTTCATTAGGGTGTTCACAATCATTCCTGCCACTGTCCTTATGCTGAGCTTATCCTTTTCTTAATGATCCACTAGGGCAATTCCAAGTGATAGGACCAAAAGCACCTGTCATTGCTTTGGTAAGAGAAGAGGTTGTGTTGCCTTGCCATCTCAGCCCATTGATGGATGCTCAGAACATGGAGGTGAGATGGTTCCAGGTCCATCCTTTTGTCCTGGTGCATCATTATAAAAACTTACAAGATGATATGGAGCTGCAGAGCTCACAGTACCAGGGGAGGACTGAGTTCCTGAGAGACAATAACACCAAAGGGCACGTAGCCCTGAGGATCCATCACATTCGCCCTTCCGATGGAGGGGAATACGGTTGTTACTTTCAAAGTTCCATGTACAACAATGAAGCACACTTTCAAGTGTTGGTCACAGGTGAGTCTTTGGAATGAAATCGTTTGGAAATGTTAGAATATATATTCATGTACATAGACAGAGATAGCTGAGTCTTAAAAAAACAGACACTACCTTCTTCAGGTTGTAGTAGGAATATTTTTTCCTTGTCATCATTTTTGCTTAAAAGAAGGAGAAAGCAGGGAGTCTGATATGTCTTATATCTGAAGTGTCCCAGAAACTTATCTCACCTAGAGAGTTTGGTCTAATATCCAAAAACCAGAGGCAGCAAGGCAGATGCAGGAAATCAGAATCTGACTACCCCTCCCTCATGCCCACTTTTTCTGCACCATCACTCTTGTCCATACTGGATGTATTCATATTCAATGAAATTTGGTCTTGCCCACTCTTGTTATGATATTCCTTCTTACTCAGGGATTACTACACATGTTTACACTTTTATGCCCCACTCTTGCTCATCAATTGTTCCTAGAAAAATTCATATCTTACCAGAGTGAGTGAATAAGGAAGGCCTCTAGTTTCAACCATACACTGTGCCTCAATCAGTCTTCTCTTTATGAACATAACAGTGCCTACTACTGAGTTCAGGGATATGCTTGTTATGTAAATTTAAATCAAAGAGGGACTAAGGAGCTATCTTGAATTTTTGTGACAGACTCAGACTAGTTCCCTCATGATCTTTCAAAGATTGACATTGAATGGGAGGTAGAAATATTTATGCACAGATCAGAGGAAAATATTTTTATAGTCTTTGAAAAGTGATATTATTAGAATCCTATGGTGGATTGTGTTGGTTTCTCTTGAAAAACCATGGTACATGGAGGATATTCTGTTATGCCATGTTTTGTTGATTGAATAGACACAATCTTATTTTGGTACCTCCATTCTTTCATCATTTTATTTTAAGAAATAAAGTTACTATGCTGGTTCAATGTTTATTTCCCCCTCTAGGTGAATGCATCCCAGGTTTACATATTTGTGACAGTTTCAGGACAAATGCCTGCTCCTCCAATGAATTCCCTGTTTCTCTCTAAAATTATCTTGGTTTTGCAGTTTCTAGCATGTATTTCCTCCTGAATAAGTGATATTTGGCCCACAGTCAAAATTAGTTCCCACTGGAGAAACATTCTGCAAAGTCAGTGGCATCTTCTTCTGCTCCCTCTCCCCAGAAAGGGGTTGCAAGCATTTATTTATGTGGGATTGGTAGTAAAGTCCACATTTTCATTTCTGATTTTTTATTTGCTTTTTTTTTTCATTTTTTTCTTTGTCAGTCTATCTCAGGGTTTGCCAATTTTGTTGATCTTCCCTAAGATCCAATTCTTGGTTTTGTTAATTCAGAGAGAATTTTTGTTGTTCTTAATTTCATTTATTTCTGCTCTAGTGAATATAGATGCAAAAATCCTCAACAAAATGCTTGCAAACCAAATACAAAGACACATTAAAAGAATTAAGCAACACAATCAAGTGGATTTTATCCCAGTAATGCAATGGTGGTTCAATACAAGTAAATCCATTAGTGTAATAAACCACATTGATAAACAGAAGAATAAAAATCACAAGATCATTTCAATTAATGCAGAATAATCATTTGAAAAAATTCAGCATTCTTTCTTGATAAAAAATTCCAAAACACAGTCATAGAAGGAAATTTTCTCAATATGGTAAAATGCATATATTAAAAACCTACAGCTAGCATTGTACTCAATGGTGAAAGACTGAAAACTTTCCACTGTGATCAGTGCCAATGCAAGTATGCCCACTATCACCATTGTTATTCAATATGGTGCTAGATGTTCCAGCTAGAGCAATTAGAGTAGATAAAGAAATAAGAGGCACCCAAACAGGAATGGAAGAAGCAAAACTTTCATATTCTCTGATGATATGATTGTATATGTAGAATCTCCTGAAAAATTCACAATCAAACTATGAGAACTAATAGATTAGTTCAGGAAAGTGGTGGGTAACAAGATTAATATGCAAAAATTAATAGTGTTTCTATACACTACTGATATGTAATCTGAGGAGGAAATCATTTTTTAAAAATCAGTTTAAGAGCAACTAAAATCAAATATTTAGGAATTAAATTAACCAAGGACATAAAGGACCTGAGTTCAGATAACTACAAAACATTGCTAAAAGAACCTGAAGAAGACATAAATAAATGAAAGGACATCAGTGTTCATAGATTGGAAGAATAAATATCAGTGAGATGTCAATTTTACCCAAACGGACTTACAAATTCAAAATAATCTCAATAAACATCTCAATAGCTTATTTTGCAGAAATGGAAAAACCAACTATCAAATATATTTGGAAGGGTTAAAGGGGCCCCAAACAAGCGAAAATGTCTTTAAAAAGAACAAAGATGGAGGGCTCTCACTTCTGGGACTTTAAAGCATATTAGTTACCTACGATGGTAAAAACAGCACGGTACTGACATAAAGACAGAAAGCTGACCAATGGAACCAAAATCAAGAACTCGGAAATAGTCCCTCACATCTACTGTCAAGAAATTTTGACAAGGCTGTTAAGACACCCTAGCTGGACCAGCACAGTTTATTCAACAAATGGCCCTGGAAGAACTGGAAGTGACGTCCAAAAGAAAGAAAGAGGACCCTATCTCACACCTTATACAAAAATTAACTCAAAATGGATCAAAGACTTAAATATAAAGGCAACAACTATAAAACTCCTAGGAGAAAATGTAGTAAAACATCCTCAAGATTTTCTGGCAGGCAGTTGTTTCTTAAACCTTATACCCAAAGCATAAACAATAAAGGAGAAAATTGAAAATTGAGACTTCCTCAAAATTAAACACTTTTGTACCTCAAGGAAGTTTGTCAAAAGGGTAAAAGGGCAGCTGACTCAATGGGAGAAAACATTGGGCAATAACATTTCTGATAAGGGTTTAATATCCATGATATATAAAGAGATCATACAACTCAATTATAAAAATACAAACTATCCAATTAAAAAATGAGCAAAAGACTTGAAATGACAATTGTCCAAAGAAGAAATGCAGATGGCAAAGAAAGACATGAAAAAATGAACAGCATCACTAGTGATTATGGAAATTCAATTCAAAACTACAATGAGATACCATTTCATACCTATTAGTCAGGCCTCTATCAAAAAGTTGGAAAACTGTAAATGTTGAAGAGGTTGTGGAGAGATAAGAACACTTATTCACTGTTGATGGGAATGCAGAATGGTACAGCCACTGTGGAGGACTCTTTGCCAGTTCCTATGGAATTTGTGTTTAGACTTGCCATGTGACTTGACAGTACTTTAACAAGGTATATACCCAGAAGAATTGAGAGCAGTGACATGAACAGACATCTGCACCCTGATGTTCTTAACAGCATTATGCATGATTTCCAAAATTTGAAACCACTCCAGGTGTCCATCAACTGATGAATGGATGAACAAATTGTGGTGTATACACACGATGGAATATCATACAATGGTAAGAAGAAATGAAGATGTAAAGCATATGACAACATGGATGAACCTGTGGGACATTATGTTGAGTGAAGGACAAATATTGTATGATTTCACTTTTATGAACTAAATATATAATATAAATTCATGGAATTAATAATTAGAATACAGGTCACCAGAAAATAGAAGGAGGGTAGAGAATGGAAAGCTGAGTGTTAATCTGTGCAGAACTGGTTAAAAGGTTGATTGTAAATATTTAGAAATGAATAGAAATGTTGAAAACACATCATAGTGTTTGTAACTAGCAGAACTATTATATGGGTATGACTGTCATTGAAAGGGAAAGTCTTGGGACTAGTGTATTACTAGAAGGAAAGCTAACTGTAACATGGAAATGTATAAACTAGTGACACCACATGTAAAACACAAATATGGGTGATATTGCATGTATAAGATTGTTTTTTTTTTTAATATAAATACAATTATACTAAAGAGAAGGAAAAAGAATCAAAGACATGTATGGCAGGGGAAGCACAGAGAGTTTGAGAGGTGATTATTTTGTTTATTGTTTATTATTATTAGTTTGAAATAATGAAAGTGCTCTAGGAATGTTTGAAGTGATGCATGCATAATTATGTGGTTACACTGAATACAATTAATTGTACACTTTGGATGGTTTTATGCTTTATTAATATGTATAGATACGATTGATTTGTTTAAAAAAATTAAATGACTAGATTACCCCAAATTATTTCTTTTCTTTATATGGTTAATGTTCAAGATACAATTTTCAGATAAATAAAATTGGCTTCACAGCTAATTCAAAATAGCAAAGAAAAGAAATCTTCCCGCAATTGCTTTTTTCCTTCAACCCTCACAATACAGCCAGAGTGTACAAGGTACTTTGGAACAAAATTTCAAATTGAAAAGGCCCAGGGGACAAATGATAATCATCTTTCTTTTGTACTCTTAACCTATTAACTCTTCAAAATTAGTAATAATTATTTATTACAAGCCACTGATCATTTTATATGGATTAGTTCAATTACTTTTATCACCAATCCTGTGAGTTATTTCTGTTAATATCCTAATTTTTCAGAAAGGAATTTGAAAGACATGAGTATATTTTTTGCACTCGTTTCCTCTCAGGATATACATTTGACCATACAGATTATCCTCAAAGTCACAAAATTATAGTGCTTCTGTGTGCTACTAGCTTCTTAAAATATAATTTCTCAGCCTCAATGCTGGAATGCACCGTTGTGCCATCTAGGTCATCATGGGTATGCAGCACCTTTCATTGATGCCATTATGGTGTTTCTACAAGACAACAATGGATAGTTTTTCTCCATCCCTATACTAAGGGATGGTTCAATTCTAGAAAATGTTTAGCTAGTTTTTGTTATAGATTGTTTTGGTTGATTTAAGGCTGTGTAATGATACACTAAACTGCAAAACACTGTCTCTTTTTTTTTTTATGGGTAAAAATCAAAATTCTCACAATACATACAAACATTTGCAAAATGATATATAAATATATATGCATATATGTGTATTTGCTTACAAAAATGTTATTTATATATATATATATACATATATTTTAAGAGGTGCTTAGATTACCTAAAATATTACACGGAACCCACTGGGATTC
>JAKSZT010053854.1:1283852-1301454 GCA_026826555.1 Tolypeutes matacus | reverse complement strand
CCAAATGCAGGACCCAAAATAATTCCTCCTCTAGACCAACCCCCTTATCGAAGGGACCCTAGCTGGGCCCGTGGAAATTAATCAAGCACGTCCCACTTTCCGGACTCCCCAGGTTAGCTGAAGCTCTGATGTTAGTCAGTGAGGAGTGCTAAAGACGGCAGATTCTGCCCCTTCTGGCGCCGAGCTCCAGCGTCACCGGGCTGCTTAGTAAATCAGTTTGAGTGTAGATTCGCATCTGCTCTCAGCCTAATGCTGCTTCAGGTCGGCTTATCTGTTCCCTAAAGCTATGGGGCGGTGCAGGCAGCCAGATCAATGTCTAAAAATATAAAATACCCTTCCCTGTCTTCCAACCGAACCCTCCCTTTTTTGGGAAGTGTCCCTTCCTCCTGGCTCCGCAGATGCCCGGGTGTTATCCCTGGGTGGCTAGGGAAATCAGCTCCATTTCCTGACCAAAATCCCCCCTCCGGTTCACTGGGTGCTGATTAGCTCTTTTGCTCTTTTCACACAAGGTCCAAGGGGCGCCAGGCAGCGAGATCCCCAGAATATAAAACTTTTTTGCCCGCCCTCCGCTGTAAATGGCCATTTTATTTTTCTTTCCCTAACTGCGGGGCTCAGCCTCCTGTGCCAACCTCCACCGGCAGCCTCAAAACTCACGAATCTCCACAGTTCGGTCCAGATAGATGTCCCAAGCTTCTCACTCCACCCGTGCACAGCACAGACCCCCGGGCAGGACCCCGTCCCCAATCCGCCTTGCTCCGGGAGCTTGCTGTGTGTGCCCTCCTACACTAACGCCATCTTGGCCTCTTTGTCGTAACCATTATATTTTAAGAGCATTAATGAGCTACTGAATTTGGCACCTGAAAATGTATTGAATTGTATCACCATGTCACTGAGAGGAACCAATGTATACGATTGCACATACTAGAGAAATGTATTAATTACACCTTCCTTTCAATCACCCACTTTTTAACACTACTCAATGAATTCTTCACCAAGGCTGCTTTTTTCTACCACCATTATAGGAATCAAATTCTCCCACCATCTGCAGCATCTTTCACCAATCTGACTCTTCCTTGACTACGGTGGAAAACCCAATGTCCTCTCCAGCACATGCAAAGGCAATCTATAGTGAGGTCTCTTTAAAATTCAAATCTTATGGTCTTATTACATAAAACTTCATCCATTCAAAGTCTTTCTGTTCTTATCTACAAGTTATAGGATAAATTTCTAAATTGTATAAAGGGCATGAAAGATTCTCTGTGATCTACCCTCTATCTACCTCTACAATCTCATCACATGCTGCTCTCTCCATGTCTTGTTTTTTATTTGTTATTCTTCTTTTGATATTTGAAATATTAGAGAAAGGAATAGTTCCATTTTATATACTCATGTAATAACATTGTAAAGAACAATTCTTGGTTAATAGGAAATCTTAAAAAATAGATATAGAGTGATGATGATGATGCAATAATCTTTTCTCTTAGGATATTTTTCATTTGGCCTAAATAAAAGTGGTTTAACTATAGTTAAATAATTTCTTTTATTACAGATAAGACAGTTTTTATTCTTTAAAAATAGAAGAACACTTTGGTGGCATTCTATGTAAAATCCATTCCTATTTCCTTTACTCAAAACAGATATTAATTCAATTCTTGGAAAATGACTTGAGTAGAATTATTTGAAACATTAATAAATCAATGTGTAGTGGTTTACAGATTGGGATTAATCTGAAGTCAATGTTGAAATCATTCAGAAAGGGATTTTTTTTGTATAGGCTCATTTGGAGCACTTTTACATTTAATTAATAGCTTCTCTTGTGTGGCAATATTCTGTCAAGCAGAAAGGTGAATCTGAGTATGATTTCATCATATGAAGCAGGAGATATTTTGAAAATAGTATCATGTATGTCTCCTGGGCCAAGACACTTAAACTTTGCCTTATGTCTAAGGTGAGAGAATCTATATGTAAGAAACACCCAAATAGCTGTTGCTGATATCTGTTTACTATTTTGTTTTTTGTTTTTGTATTTTCTTTAAAACATAGGACTATATGAAAATTTGGAGCATGGAAAAGCACAGCTGTGGCAAAGTCGAGAAGGTGGCACATGCAGGACAGAGAAGATTTCTCACTGCCAGGAGCCAGGTCCAGCCAGAGCAGGACCATCCTATGCTGAAGCAACATATTGGTTGATGACCTTAATGGTTTCCAAAGAGTCCAGTTGTGGACTGTGAGGCCAAGCACCTAAAGTGTGGTTTGAAACATCTCCCCTCATGGTGTTTCACATGTTAGGGATGGTAGTGTATGCAGAAGTGTGGTTCTCCAGTGTCATTTCAAAGCCAATAAAGGAAGGCTTCCCCTTCCCCATGTATGGTGAAGAACAAATGATATATGTACTTTGGATTCTGTCTCCATGCCCTGGTCAGTTTTATTTTGGGGTGGAGTGTGGAATTTGAAGGTTAAAATATTTTTGTTCCAGTAACTTTGGTGTGTGGAGACTGGACCAAGTAAAACTGATTCATCAGGGTAGTGTAAATTTAGTCCATAACCATGTCCTGGACAGAGGCTGAATTTGTGTTATTTTCTCTATGGAATTGCTTTCCTTAAAGGGAATTATCCAGGTAGATATAAAATAACAAACTAAAACTTACTACATTTCTTTGAGAGTTCAGCTGAAAAAAAAAAAAGAAAATTAGAGGATAATAATGAAAATAGAACTGTAACTAATATCAAAAAATCTTTTCATAACTTTACATGTACAAGCTAAAGATTTTTGGTGTTATGAAAATCAATATTTTATGATTAGTTAGGATCAGGCTGTATCTAGGTCAATATAACTGCCAAAAAACATGTGGAGTGTAATAATTCAGACTACTGATAAGTTATATTTCCTACATGATAATTTAAATTGTCCAATTTCTAAATTTATGAGAACTGAAGGAAAGCTATTTAGAGTTGATCCATTTTGTTTTCATGGAGTCTTGACTATTTCCTTAAAACCATCTTGTCTTTTTCAGTTTCGATAACTAAAAGTATGAAAGCTATTATTACTACAACTACTATCACTATTGTTAATAACCTGATATATGTCAAGATTTTTTATATGAATGAACTTTTTTAATACTGAGTATAACTCAATGTCATAAATACAGTTATTATAGACTTGTTAAAAATTAAAAAAAAAATCATGCCCTAAGAGGTTAAAAATCTTTTGCAAAATCATAAAACTTCTAAGTAATAGAGCTGGAATTTAAACCCAGGGAATCCGACCCAAGAGTCTACTCTTTGAAAAAATTAATAAAATTATCACTTTTCTCTGTCATGAGAAAAACCAAAATGAATGAGGGAATGAATGAATGAATGAATGAATGAATGAATAAATAAATAAATAAATAAATAAATCTTAAAAGGAAACAGAGTGCCCCAGGATGAGAGGGGACCCACATACTACAGAGCAGATGGAAGGAATTATTCTGTCTGCAGCTACAAGCACTCCCCATTTTTTTGGGATGGGAGCTGTCCATCATCATCATTTTGTTCACTGTCTAGGGAAAGCTCAAAACCTAGACAGTAGGAGTTCTCACCTACTACCTGCACATAACCCAGAAATATACCACACTAATATAAGAGGTCACTAATAAGGGTAACTGTGTGGGGGTGTAAGGGAGGGGTGTTATATGGTAATTCCCTATACTTTTTGTGTACTTTTCTTAAATATAAATCTAAAATTTCTCTAAAAATAAAATTTAAAGATTAAGCAAACAAATAATTAAATAAATGAAGAAGGGTTACATGGAGTGCTCTCTTCCCTGGAAAAATTTTCATGGAATAGATAACAGACTAAAGGATTTGAATAATGACTAAAGAATCAAAACAATTTGTGACATTGAAGAAAAATTTGAATGTTAAATAAATCAATATGAATTGACTATTTGGACCTATTTATTTATATGAGTGTATCTCCAAAGGGGATTCCATTTAACTTTTCTCCCTGCAACCTTTTAACTATAATCATCTAATCCATTCTTTACATTCAATACAAATGACATTTAAAATATAATTTTTTTTTCAAAATGATGCTCCTTTTTCTGCAATGTTCAAAACTCTTAGGATGCCCCAAAAGCATTGCATTTCCTGGTCTTTGCATATGTACCTTGTAGTCTTGATTGGGCTTTCTGAATCTGAATTCCCTGGTTATTCTATTTCAATGCTGATAGAATCATGTGTTTGCTTAAACCAGAGGGTAGTGTGCTCTCTGCTCCCTGCCCTGCACATGCTGTGTTCTCATTGACATATCTATTCCATTCATTACCACTGACCTCAACTCCATTAAAACTTCCTCAGGTAATCTATAACCTCGTATATAGGCCAAATCCTTCTGGTATATATTCTTAGTAAACCAAGTTCCCTCTTCATGGCACTCATTAGAATGTTAATTTGGCATTTATTCTGTACATGCAGTTTTACATCTATTCCAAAATAGAAACCTCAATGCAAGTGGGGATCCCTTCTCTTTCTTTTTTCTTTATCCAGTAATGTTTCTCAAGCATAAATCACATATTAGACAGTTGATTTCTATATGCACCAGGAATCACTGAAATTGACAGGATGGGGAGGATGAAAAAACTTAGAGTCCCAGTCCTCACATAGCACAAGCTGGCTATGCTATGCTTAACCTCTGTTTAAGCCTAACAACTATCTCGATGTTGAGAAACATACATTTATAATTTTACAAATAGACAAAAGATATTTTAATTGGCTCTCAACACTATTTTAGAACACCAATAAGTATTTCATTAAGTGTGAGTTTTGATTTCTTATAATAATTTTAAAGCTCACTTACGGAAAACTATTGATTAAGAAGATTCAAGTACTATCTAAGACAAAAATAAATATCACTCACCATTCTTCTCATTTAGTTCCTCTGAAAAAGCAAAATAAATAATCAAAACAAAATTATGTTAGAATGTGTCCACATACACTACCTGCACATAACCCAGACCAGATGTTATATATTTTTATAAAAAGAAGAAAATCAGCTATAAATATCCCTATAAAAATAAAAGTTATCAATGTCATTTCACATATATAGTAAGGAATGGCCAATTTCAAGATGAACTGTAAGAACTATTCCTGCTTACAATATGTATGTAATAGTGTGTGTGAGCCTGGTCCCCCTAAGTCCTCAGTACGTAAGTGCTTGCATGACCCAAGCATAAGTTAAATGTTAATAACCATCCACAGAAGGAAAGATTACATATATTGTATCATAAACTCTAATCTTCCCAAAGCTGATAGTGTCTTTTGTAAACATCTTTTCTCAGAGTGCAGTAAATACATTTCCACACCCCTTGTGTATGCTTCATATGGCCCTAACAGGAACTCTGTTCCCCTACCCTATGCAATGTTCTTGTTTTGAAACCATTTAAATATCACTTCTTATTTTCTTATCTCTTTGTGGACCACTAACTTCACTTTTTCTTTGTTCAGCCACCATGGAAGACTCTTCTCTCCCCCTTCTCCCTAAGCCACAATAATGCTTATGGCTGACTAAATGCCATGTATGTTCTTTTTTCTCAAGGCCGCACTCACTCATACCTTCAGGTGTTGTGTTGTAACAATTGGTGAGCCATGAGACTGAAGGACCATTGACAATAATGGGCATGAGCTCAGGTAAAGGAGAATCCATAGGTAAATCCTGGGTTGGCTTGCAATGTCCATGTGTGGAGGGGTGGCTGCCCTCTTGGGCAGGTGGGGACCACTGAGAAAATATGGAATCATCTACTCTTGACTTATGGCACTGCACATGAGTAGAGGAATGCTCCAAAACTCCTGATTGGAATAGCATTTCACTCAGGTAGGGAAAACAATCTGGCAGCAACTCTGCAACCCTCTTGCTGCCTGGATGGCACAACTGTGGGCTAGTGGTGGCTGATAGAATTAATTTTGCTGCTGGAGAAGCAGGAAAACTTAGTAACATTAATATTCTCCATTCTGTTTCTATGGTAATTTTGATTCGATCTGGATAGCCACATTAATAAAATTGGTGCTGTTAAAGTTTATTAATTTTGAATGAGACTTCTTTATGAAAAAAAGAAAAAAGAAAAAAATGCTAGCAGCTTTTGTTATCCTGCCATTAAAAGTATATTAGAAAAATGAAAGCTCACTGTACTTGTGTAAACTGTGGAACAGTTTAAATGATATGTTACATTGACAATATTTTAAGTTTTAGTCACATTTTATTTTGCTCAAAATTTTTATCTAGTTGTTAAAAAGTACTTTCAGTTTTGATTCAATAGCTTACTCCTGAACTCGAGTCTAAGTGTATGCCTGAAGAGTAATTCAGAATATTTGAGTTAAATGTCTATATAAACTCCTATATTACTGTCTAACTGCATTTATTCTTTTCAAGTATTACTAACCTGGTTGCTGTTTACTAATAAAAGTGTTTCTAAGAATGAACTTCCATATTACAGGGCTCACTTATTTCAGAGGAAATCTTAAAAGCAATAAAATCAGATATGTGAAATAATGGAGAGCTTATAGACAGCTATACCAAAAGAATGAGAATTATGAGTCAAATTTGTGAGATTTATGTTTCTGTTGATATGTCTAACACTTTTTGTGTTTGTCTGTTTGTTCAGTGTATGTTTTCATGCATTCAGATAGTAATATTAAATTAACAAATGAAAATTCTTAAAAGAGTTGTATTCAAATGGCCAAAAATTAAATAAGTGCTTATATTGGTAAATAAGTACTCCTCAAGCCCAAATTAGAAAATTAAAACAGAATATAAAGTAACATAATATCTGAAAAATGAAAAAATTTAGAGAAAGAAACTAAAATGTTTTTCCTGAATTCTTCCATAATCTTTCTATAGCCTACCTATCCCCAGGGTCTTTTTCTAACCTTGACTGTATTCCAGTTAAACCAGTTGAGGAAACTAAGGGAATGAGCTGGGTGTGAAAAGATAGGGGAAATGAAAGTTATCCTAAAATTCTGTCTACTAGGCATGGAAATTAAAATGATAGTGTTAGAGGAAATATTACAGAATAAACCTTGTTTTGTATAGTCTGTCCTATAATTCCCCTATTAAATTTTAACAGTTTTTAAGGTGTTGGTAATAATCCAATGGCCAAATTTCAGTAAGTAAAGAAAAAGTCCTTGAAAGCTAGGAATATTTTTCTAAATTATGATTAAACAAATTAAACAATTAAAACTTATTCAAGAACTTGTCAGTCAGTATGCTTTCAAGGTTATTCACAATTGTAGAATTTTATTTAAAAAATACAGGTTTTAACCTCCTGTGGAGGAAGGAATAAAAAAGAATCTTTCTTGCACAAACTATAATGGTTTCAATTTTATTTAACTAGGGTGTAGTCTCCCTAGGTATATAGGATACTAATAAAATAAATTAGCATTATATGTTTTAAAATTTTAAGATGAGGAAAATTTAAGTTTTTCACTAATGAAATTACTACAAACCTGTTTTTAAAAATTGCTTTTTCCTAAATTGAAATGAATAGTTTTTTTTTTTTTCCTTCCAGAATGGAATGAGGGATATGAGACTTATATGGATATAGAAAGAGGTGAAAGGTTTTTGGAAGTGAATTCAGAGTCAATACTGACTAAAATTTGATAAGTTTGTTTAAGAGAATGTCTTTTGTTCTAAGATATGATGGCTGGTTTCCATAAAATTGGGTGTAAATATGTAAGACAAGGCTTGAATGAATACATATTTGTAGAAGGTATTATAGAAATGTTGTATTAAGTAAGAGAATGTGTTTTGTAAGGGTGAAATTTGTGTTGAGATGAAATAACTAGTTTATGTCGTTATGGTTGGTTATAGAAAGTTTACAAAATATTTAAATAGCTAATTCCAGGAACCCATTATTAAATAGAAACCTGAACTGATATTGATTTTAAAAAGTAACTTCATATCAGGAAGATTTCAGAGCCAACCTCAATCTGTGTATTAAAGTGGTGGTAGAGGAAAGATAATCTTGATTTCATTAGTAATCTTAGGTTTTTATAAAATAATGGAGAAAGTAATTTTTACCATACTTCTAAAATAAAATACCTGTTAATATAATCAAGATAAATGTGTAAAAGTTAAAACTAAAGCACATAACATCATTAAGTTCATTTGATATGTAATAAACTTCATTGGAAATATTTAGAAAGTGTATGAAAATTAAAATAAATGCACTTTAGCATTGTCAAATTCTCTTGTGCATTCAAACCAGACATTCAGTAGCCTGCATGGTGCCTCTCCATTTGAGTTTTTGGCTAGGTTGGTCACTTACCCCTACAAGAATAAAGGTATCTGCCACATCTCTGTTTATGACCCTGAGGTAGATGGAGAGAACTTTTTAGTTTCAGATAATTCTGCTGCCACTGGCAATGGCTCAATATGGTCAAATTTACAATGGACATTGCCTCTAAACTGGCTCTGTTTCATAGTGCTGAAAGGCACTATGTACCAGGCCAGGGAAACACTGGAACTTTCCCTGCATGGGCCAATGGTGCTGCAGCATGCTGTCTGTGTGAAGGACATACCAAGTGGAGTAACAATTACCAGAGTGATGTTAGTAGAACTTAAAACAATCACAATTGACATTATGGCTTGCTGTCTTAGGGAGACAACATGTATGGTATTGCAAACCTGGAGCTTAGATCTATTAACTGCAGCTCAAAGAAGAACTTTTGCATTGATTAGTGCATTGATTAAGTGTTGTACCTATATAACTGGTGAATATAGTAACATCTCTATTCTAGATCATATGCAGAGTGTTATTGAATATGTTAAAAGCCTTTGTAAAATCAATTCATTTTCTAAGTAATTAATGAATGTACATATAAGATAAAAAATGGCTCTCAATTATTTTCTTTATTTTGCTTGCCATATGCTTATCTTGTTCCCTATATTGTCTTTGTGAGTTTATGTTTAGGGCAGTGCCTCTCCTCTTATTTCTCCTATCTGTCCCAGGCATAACCACCACTGTGGGAAATGGAGGTGGCAGTATCCTAGACAGAATTTGTAACTTATTAGATCAAACCCATCTGCATTGAGAGGATATAACCTCTGGAGGCACCTGGCCTTTCTCATTCCCATGGCTCATTATGTCATGACTGGCCCCACTTTTGGGACCATGTACCACCATTTTCTTTACCCTTTTAGTAGGATCATGTATCTTCAAAATTCTAACTAAGTTTATTTCTTCCAGAATCAATGCCTTCCAGAACAAAGTATTAGTCATATGGGAATTTCATCTAGTTCAAAACATGGTGCTGAATTTACTTTGCCTCAACCTCAATAGAATAGCCAGGGAGTTTCACAACTCTTCAGACAGAGGCATCTGCTCCTAACCAGCCAGAAACAGCTACAGAAGAATGACCATCAACTTCAGCTCCACCTTAAGAATAAAGGTGTGAACTTTCTGAGGGGGTAGTTGAGGAAAGTTAGTATAGGGAATGAGGGAAGTTGGCTGGTCAGAATAAAGCCTGCCAAAGACCCTGGTGATGAAGCCCAGTTTGAATGTCCCAAGCTACTTTTTTATCTACTAATGGAGATGTTGCTTGCATACTGTAAGACAAGAACAATCTGTTCCATAAGCATCTTTCTTTTTGCCCATAGCGTCTTAGCCAATACCTCTTTACAGTGGGCTTCAGCAGCAACTCATCTGGACTTACCACACTTAGGTGCTGCTGGCCTTCCTTGGGCCACAACTCATGCACATTTGGCAACAAAGAACACATTATTGGCATGGCAGAATATGACTCAATGATGAGTTTGGAAAAAGACTTCTCATTTAAGACTGAGATTCAGCTGCCATCTTTCAATGAGACTCTTTTTTTTTTTTTTTTTTTTTTATTATGGGTAAAAATCAAAATTCTCACAATACATACAAACATTTGCAAAATGATGTATAAACATATATGCATATATGTGTATTTGCTTACAAAAATGTTATTTTTTATATATATATATATACATATATTTTAAGAGGTGCTTAGATTACCTAAAATATTATACGGAACCCACTCGGATTCCCATGTTGCCCACCTCCCACACCTCCCACCACATCCAACACAAACATCTCCCATAGTGTGGCCCACCAACCTCAATGAACTTACACCTCCTGGAGCCTCGCCACCAACCATAGACCACAGTTCACACTGTAGACCACACTCTCTCCCACTCAGTTCTGAGTGGTGTGTGCTGATTTAAAATGGCCTACATCCATTGCCACAACAGTACTCAGGACAACCTCCAACTCCCAAAGAAACCCCTGTATTTCAACTGCTCATCCCCTCCCTACCCAAAAAACTGTCAAGTGGCCACTGGCTCCACCTCATTGTTATAATTTCTTGCATTGCAAGAATCACCATATGTGAGCAAGAGAATACCATCAAGTCCACTCTAGTCCATAGTTCTTCCCCCAATCCAGAGGCGACTGGGATGGTGATGTCCACTCCAACTCCAAGTGAGAGAGGGCTTATATCCCATGGATATGGTGGGTGGGATGATCCTGCCTGCAGATGCAGGCCCTCTCCATTCCCTGGGATGGCCATTTCCCATCGTTGTCTCCTCACCAGGTGACTTGGATGAGTCCATTGAGCTGTAGGGTAGGAATTGCAGCTCCACCTAGATTTCATGCACACCTGGCACATAGGTAGGCGGGAGGCTCCAGTCTCTGGAAGTATACCTAAGAAACTCCAGCATCACATGTAGGTTTGAATAGAAGGGACTGGTGAACCATGTGCAGGGAGGGCTTATTTGAGTCTAATTCTGTCACTCTCAGGAGCACAGATTCCAAAATAGAACCCACTGATAAGGCATCAGTCTCTGGGGCTATCCCCCCTTTTATAGGACCAGGGTGTCTCTGGAGCTCTCAGGAACCCCACTGAGTGGGGTGATAGGCACTTAGATGTTCTATGAGCTCCTACTGAGGTGTGCGTAAGAGTTACCTCTGGGAGGACCTCCCGACTATCTTTGAAGTCTCTTAGCCGCTTGAACTCATTTGTCTTTACCATTTCCCCCTTTTATTCAAGGTCTTTTTCCAGTTGTGTTGCCAGTTGGCACTTGGGAAAAGTTTTCAATTAGCAATAATCGTGCCTCGGATAAACCTCATTGGCTACGATACTGCCACTGCACAAAGCTGCCAGTTGGCACTTGGTATTAATCCCTCATTGCCAGGGAGGCTCATCCCCGGGAGTCATGTCCCACGTTGGGGGGAAGGTAATGCAATCATATGCTGAGTTTGGCTTAGAGAGAGGCCACATTTGAGCAACAAGGACGCTCTTAGGTGGCAACCCTTAGGCACCCCACAACTGCAGGCTAAGTCTCATTTACAAGAGCAAAGACTCACAAGGGTAGTCATCAATAAAAAAAAAAAAACAAAAAAACAAAAAAAAAACATCAGTGGGTCATCCTATTTTGACAGGCACTGTCCCTACATTGAGTGTACTTTAAAAAATCATTTTGTTTATTTTCTTGACTAATTCATAGTTCTCCCCAGAGAGCAAGAATACACCAATTGCCCCCTAGGAAATTGTGTTAACTCTGTTATTTTCTCTTTGCTGCCATTAGCTCCACTGCCTTTATCTAGATCGTAGCAAAGATTATCTTCCCTAAGCCAATTGTCTAACAAAAATGACCCCTAAGCTATTATTTGGCTCCCCTGTCTCCTCCACACCACCTACAACTGGAAAAACAACCTTATCTTTAATATGCACCGATTTATCACCACCAGGCTTAATCTCTTAAACTACTGGGTTTGTCATAACAACCCTCAAGTAGCCCAATCCTTCAGTAATGGAATTCTCCTCCCTAATCTTTGCAGCAGCAATCTTTCCCAATGGGAGTCCCTAATATGATCCAGAAATGGAATTGGCCTCCCAGGATATAGCAGGTTTCACCTTCCTTCAGGAGTTGCATTCCATCTCCATCTCATCCAAATCCCTTGCCATTTCTTCATTTACTGTATGAAAGTTTTTATCTGTATCACCAATTAAGGTCAAACTATTGAAAATGCCCGAGTAAAAAAGTCTCCCCCCCCAGACCAGAAGGTACTCCCTTAGCACTCTTAAGCTGGTCCAAACCTTGCTCAACCATCCTCACCAAAGTCAACATGACCTTTCTAAACATTTCAGATTTTTTCACGGACCAAAAACATCTCTGTCTCCCCTCAGGTTGTGCCTTCCTATACAATACCATTCTATGGCCTGTAGCATTTCTTTGCTTTTTCACTGACCCAGAAAGAAGTAGGCAATGCACACTTAACTTTGTAATAGACCCCATCTTCAACTCTTATAATATCTCTCATGAGAACCAAATGGGTTATCAGTTTAATTCTTACTAAATTAGGGCTCAAACTTAAACTTTTAACCCCATAGATAGGTTTAGAATCCCAAGAACACATCATCCATAACCTTAGTGCCACCCTTGAAGCTGTAGCTCAAGAAATGGGCAAGCACAGCAAGGAATATTACTTCTCTCAATTACCTCACAGCCATAACTATGGATAACCAATTAGCTTTAGATTACTTACTGGCAGCAAAAAACAGGAGGCATCTGTTTTGTTGCCAACACATCCTGTCATTCTTGGATCAACAACACCAGAGACTTTGAGAACAACATCCAGGAAATCTTCAAACAATCCAAATGGCTTCATAGCATAAACTAGCTACTAAGAAACATATGGGAATCAGTTAAGGTGTTTCTACCTAACACCTCTTGGTTGTATTCCCTAATATCACCACCAATCATGCTAATCATCATTCTTCTCCTTGGGACTGTATTCATCTGTATTTCACCAACTTCATTACACAATGCCTCAAAGCCACCAAACTCTTTCTCCTATCCCCTGTAGCTTTAGAGTATCAGTCTATAGAGCCCCAAACTATTCATACTTGGTCTCCAGGGAGTTAAACAACTCCCTCAACCAAAAGGAGGGAATGTGAAATTGGAATGATAAATTATTTTAATAACTATTTTGATTTGCTTGAGTATCTATTTTATCCATGGGATTACAATGAAGAATTGGAGGTTAACTGAAGAAGGCTAACATACCAATGATACTTTTCAGGGTTGACAAAAACTGCTGCTCCTACCTGGGAAAACTAACAAAAAGAACAAGCTGAAAATAGCAAAGTCTGCTGATCTTCACCAGATAGCCACATTCTTACATTCTGCTTGTTAATTGATGAACTGGGCCTCAAGGACAACTGGCTTGGATGGTCCACAGTACCCATAGTTGATGAAGTTCACACCATACTCATAGCACATGGAGCTCATGTGCTAACCATAATTCATATTCTGCTTCATCCTCCCCATTCCCCCACACCATCCATTTTTTCAAGCAACCATATAACTTGCTCCCCCAGCTCAACCCTTTGAGCAGAATCTTCTTTTGGAGCTGCTCCTACATTAATGGAACCTGAGGTCAATAAATTTCCTCTGCACCACCTTTTTAAAACAATTTATTTTATTTTAAACACAACAAAACAAACAGAAAACAAACAAAAACAATATATTGCCACAACAGTACTCAGTACAACCTCTAACTCCCAAAGAAACCCCTGTATTTCAACTGCTCATCCCCTCCCTACCCCAAAAGTGTCAAGTGGCCACTGGCTCCACCTCATTGTTATAATTTCTTCCATTGCTAGAATCACGATATGTGAACAAGAGAACACCATCAAGTCCACTCTAGTCCATAGTTCTTCCCCCAATCCTGAGGGGAATGGGATGGTGATGTCCACTCCAACTCCAAGTGAGAGAGGGCTTATATCCCATGGATATGGTGGGTGGGATGATCCTGCCTGCAGATGCAGGCCCTCTCCATTCCCTGGGATGGCCATTGCCCATCGTTGTCTCCTCACCAGGTTCCGTGTAATATTTTGGGTAATCTAAGCACCTCTTAAAATATATGTATATATATATATATAAATAACATTTTTGTAAGCAAATACACATATATGCATATATATTTATATATCATTTTGCAAATGTTTGTATGTATTGTGAGAATTTTGATTTTTACCCACAATATAAATAAATAAAAAATTAAAAACAAACAAACAAAAAAAAACCAATATATTGAAACAACAAAAGCAAAAATTGGTACTTTGAGTATTTCTATAAAGTTCACAAATCTTAGGTAGACTGACAAAGAAATAAAGATAAAAGATACAAATAACTCAAATCAGAAATGAAAAGGGGGACTTTACTACTGATAGTGTTGAAATAAAAAAGACTATGTACAACTGTACACCAATTAATGATATAATCTATATGAAATGGACAAATTCTTAGAAACACACAAACTACTAACATTGACTCAAGAAAAAATAAAAGATCTCAATGAAGTAATTCCTAGTAAAGAGATTGATTCAGTAATCAACAACCTTGCAACAAAGAAAACCCCAGGATCAGATGACTTCTCAGGAGAATTATACCAAAATTCCAGAAAGAAATATCTGCAATGCAGCTAAAACTTTTCCAAAAATTGAAAAGGAAGGACCACTCCCTACTTCATTTTGTGAAGCTATAATCACCCTCATACCAAAGCCAGACAAAGATGACATAAGAAAAGAAAACTACAAACCAATATTTCTTATGGATATAGATGCAAAAATTCTCAACAAAATACTAGCAAACCAGAACCAACAGCATATTAAAAGTACTTTACACTGTGATCAAGTGAGATTTATTCCTGGTTTACAAGGTAGGTTCAAATAATGTGATAATCAAATAATGTGATACACCGCATTAATAGAATGGAGGAGAAAAATTACATGATCATTTCAATTGACACAATAAAGACACTTGACAAAATGCAGCACCCTTTCTTGATAAAAACACATAGAAAATTAGGGAGTAGAAAGAAACTTCCTCAACATGATAAAGGACACATATTTAAAGGCCACAGCTAACAACCTATTTAACTGTGAATGAGGAAATCTTTCCCCAAGACAACTTATCTCACTATCCCCACTGTTATTCAACATTGCACTAGAAGATTTTGTCAGAGCAAGTGTGCAAGAAAAATTAATAAAAAATCTCCAAGTTGTAAATGAAGCAGTAAAACATTCCCTATTTTTCAGAAGATATGGTCCTATATATGGAAAGTCCGGAAAGATCCACAACAAATCTGCTAGACCTTAAAAATGAATACAGAAAATGATGGGGTACAGTAGCAACACCCTAAAATCAATAGCAATTCTATATAAAAGTAATGAAGAATCAGAAGAAGAAATCCAGGAAAAATAATACATTCACAGTAGCAACTAAAAGAATCATATATCTAGGAATAATTCTAACCAAGGATGTAAAGGAATTGTACACAGAAAACTAGAAAACATTGTTAAAGTAAGTCAAAGTAGATGTGAATAAATGGAAGGGTATTCTATGTTCATGGATTGGAATACTAAATATTGTTAAGTTGCCAATCCTACCTAAAGCAATTTACAGATTCAATGCTGTGTCCCAATCAGAATTTCAACTTGCAGAAATGGAAAATCCAATCATCAAAATTTATTGAAGAATAAGGTGGCCAAAATAGCAGAAGCCATCTTGAAAAAGAAGACTGAAATTGGAGCACTCACTCTTCTCAATCTTAAAACTTATTAAAACACACACACATGTGATCAAAACAGTATAGTACAGACACAAGGGCAGACATATAGACTAACAGAATGGAACTGAATACTCAGAAATCATCCCTTACTTTTATGGCCAACTGATTTTTGACAAGATGACAGTACAACTCAATTGCAAAAGAATAGTCACTTCAACAAATGGTACTGGGAAACTGTTTCTCCAATTGCCAAAAAAAAAAAAAAAAAAAAAAAATAGAGGGAGGAAGCCTACCTCACACCATATATAAAATCAACTCAAATCGATCAAATACCTAAATATAAGATCTACAATTATCAAATTCCCAGATGCAAACATAGGGAGGCATCTTCTGGGCATTATGTTGGGCAATTTTGTATTAGAATTTACATACAAAGCACAAGCATCAAAATAAAAATAAATAAATAAGACCTCATCAAAATTAAAAACTTTTGCACATCAAAGGATTTTATTCTGATAATAAAACTACAACTTACAAAATGGGAGAAAATATATGGGAACCACATATCTGATAAAGGTTTAATATCCAGAATTTATAAAGAAATCCCTTAACTTAACAAAAGACAAACAGCCCAATTTAAAAATGGGCAAAAGACTTGACTAGAGCTATCTCCAAAGAATATAAAAAAATGGTCAGAGAGAACATGAAAAAATGTCCAACATCATCATCATTCACTACCTGGTAAATTCAAATCAGAATCAGAATAAGATACAATTCCACACTCATTACAATGACTGATGTTAAATAAAATGGAAAATAACAAGTGTTTGAGATCATGCAGAGAAATAGGAATACTCATTACTGCAGGGAGTAATGTAAAATGGTGCAGACTCTGTGGATGACAGTTTGGTACTTAATCAGAAATCTAAATATATCACCATCAAATGACTCAGTAATCTCACTATGAGGTATATACCCAAAATAATTGAAAGCAAGGAATTTACCACACAGTTGCACACCAATGTTCAAAGCAGCATTATTCACAATTGCCAAGAGATGGACAGAACCCTAGTGTCCACCAACTGATGAATGGATAAGTAAAATATGGTATATACATTCAATGGAATATTATTAAGCTGTTAATAAAATGAAGTTTTGATGCATGAACAACATGGATGAAGACATCATATTTTGTGAAATAATCAGAAACAAAAGGAGAAATAATGTGTGATCTCACAGATTTGAAACAATTAAGAATAAGCAAACCCATTGAGTCAGAATGTAGATTATAGGCTACCAGGGAGCTAGGTCGGGGTAGGAATTGGGAAGTGATGGCCTAAGATGTGAAAGGTTCCTATTTGGAATGATGGAAATATTTTGATATTGTGTGGTAGTGATTGTAGCACAACATTATGAATGCAATTAACAACACTGAAATATATACCTGGATATTATTAAAAGGGCAAATGTTAAATTGCATATGTAATAACAGAACAAGAATTTTAAAAAATCCATGGAACTATACAGTGAACTGTAAGTTAAACCATGGACTGTAATTAATAATACAATTATAAAAATGTGCTAAAATTAATTGCAACAAACATTCCACAATAATGCAAGATGTTAATGTTGTGGTAGTGTATGGGAGTCATGTATTTTATGTATGATTGTTCTGTAAACCCACAACTTTTCTAATAAAGAAAAAACATTTTAAAATGTGAAAATTAAGTCTACACTGTGGGAATGTTGGAGTATCAAGATAAATGGAATGCAGAAACTTCACACATTTGATCACTTGTTCTACTCCCTGGAACACAAATGACAGAGAAATTCTTGTTTAAGAGACAGTGTTTTCTCTTGCTCACATATGGTGATTCTAGCAATGCAAGAAATTATAACAATGAGGTGGAGCCAGTGGCCACTTGACAGTTTTTGGGTAGGGAGGGGATGAGCAGTTGAAATACAGGGGCTTCTTTGGGAGTTGGAGGTTGTCCTGAGTACTGTTGTGGCAATGGATGTAG
>JAKSZT010053854.1:1242591-1278852 GCA_026826555.1 Tolypeutes matacus | reverse complement strand
CAATCCGCCTTGCTCTGGGAGCTTGCAGTGTGCGCCCTCCTACACCAACGCCATCTTCCCCCTCCCCTCCAATGAGACTCTTAATTATATTTTTTCCCTTGTAAGTGAACAAGTGAATAAACCCAGGTCTTTATTAGGATATTCTGTATTTGATAGTCTAGGAGAGTTAACAGCTGAGTCTGTCACCACAGATCACATCCCTCCTGTCTCCATGGAATAACAAGAGGGAATCTGTGATGTGGGGTGCTTACTCTGAGTTGTGAAATTTTACTATCACTCTATACTTTAGGCATAGAGTAAAGCAGGCCCCTTGGTGGTTCTAACTATTGGCCATATTTTTTGTGCCTGGTAGTTCCACTATTGTCACTGAAAAACACATAAAAGCTTTAGCTGTTGCATTTTATATTGTTGCTGTGGAATGTGGATGCAAACCTGTCCTATGATCAACATAGGCCACTATGTAGTGATGTATTGTGGGGACCCAGAACTTTCTAAGTTCTCAGCATGTAGCTGCCTGCATGACCTAGACATAAGCTAAAAGTTAACAACCCTCCCCAGAGGGGAGAGAGTGCCTAGATATTATCATAGACTATAATATTCCCAAAGCAGTAAATGTTCTTGATAAACATCTTTCCTATGAGCGTAGTGAAAAAAATCACCTCACCCCACATGTATGCTTCACATGACCCTAGCAGGAACACTCTTCTCATACCCTATGGAATAACCTTGTTCTAAAATACATTCTATATCATGCCTCATTTTCTCATCTTTTTATGGAGCAATAACTTCATTCATTCTTTGCCTCACCACTGTCAAAGATTCTCTCATGTCCATAAGTCCCAATAAAGCTTATGCCTGTCTAAATGTCAGGTGTGTTCTTTGTTCTAACAGACTCACTAACTCATACTCATCAGGAGTTGGGTTTTAGAAATTAGGAACTAACTGGAAATAATATAAAACATAATGCACAAACTAAAAGCAATAATTAGGAGAAATGAAAGTTTGAATAAATGGGGAAAGGTAAAATATTTTGTACTAGTAGAGCAACTGTTTCTTTTAAATATGCATTTTTTCCCCCAAAATTTTATATGTTGAATGTTATTCTGACAAAGTTTTATTCAGATTTATTCTATTATACCTTGGCAAAATAATCTTTTTATCTGTAAGTATAAACAAAAGCCATATTAAAATTTAGTTTGAGCTTGGTAATTTAGATAGATGATAATGTGTCCAAGCATAAGATCATATGATGGTATGAGGATATATCACTCATAGATGAGCATATTATATTGAACAATTTAAAATATATCATACATGAAATTGCAAAGTTTTTAAAAACTGATAATTTGGTGTTTGTATTTCTAGTTGTTTTGTCCTCATACATTACAGCAAAATAATATAAATTATTATTAAATATTAAGAGGCAAATAAAACACTTGCTTTCTGAACCTGTTTGAAATAGAAGAAAACATAAAATATTCAATATTTTATATGGCCTTTAAAAACTAAACATATTTAAATTTAAATAAAAATGCTTAAATGTGACTGTTTAAAAAGCAAATTATTTATAAAAATTAAGCATATCAATATCATTTTTCCTGGAAACTAATCATAGGTATATATACATTTTGAAAGTATTGTTAGATATTGTATGGAAATCAATTGCTAATATAATCTTTGAAGAGTGAATATATACATTCTATGACACATTTGCTTCCAAAGATGTTAAAAACTACTCACTTTTCTGTTTAATTAACATCTCTGTAAAAAAAAGACAAAAAACAAAAACAAAACCCAAGATAAATAATAGACAGTAAGAAATCCACAACTACCAAAATTTGTCTGAAAAAGTTGCCATAAAACTCATCCCAACTCAGGAATCTTTCCAGATATGGATTAGTAAAATAGACTAGAGATGAAAATGAGGAGAGGAGAAATAGAGAATAAGAATTTTTTTCATCAGTTTAGCAGAGTGGTTTCTAGGAGAATCCTTAGGATTCTCCCATAGCACTATCATCTGGAGTTTCTATGCCTCACTCATGAATCAGTCCTTACATAATCCTGCTGATTATGTTCACCACAGGATATTCATGAAAAGAGTTCATCTAGGAGATCTGAACACTGAGCTATAGGGGCAGGATAACTGAGCCTTGGACAGTGTGGTCTCTGAGGAGTTAGGATCAACCTGAAACAGCTATCCTGCCTTCACTGCCCAAGAAGAAACCCAGGACATTGGGAAACATAATCCAATAGTAATACAAATGATACAAATTATATTTGATGTTTGTGGTCAAGTCTTCCAAAATTGCAGAAGTCATTATGGGTTAAAAAGAGACCTCCAATTATAACCAAATATTTCAAATGCAGAGGAGAAAAAATATTTTCCATGTGCAGTTTACACAGACTACTTATTCTCAATTTCAGTGAAAGTGGGTCAGCAAACAAAACAAATTCCAAAAAATAAAAATAAAAATACTAACTACTATTAATAAAGCTTTTTATTATGGACCAGACACTGTTTTGTATTAAAGGAAGCATATTGTGCCTTTTGTGGAATTTCTTGTCATTTGGGGCTATACCAGGGCAACCTTTGGCACATGTCCCATTAACTAACCGGTTTCTCTTCTCTATAAAATCAAACTAATAATTACAAATTTGAAGAGATTATATGGATAATGTTCCAACAAAGATCAGGGATGCCTGGACAAGCCAGTTATGGGAAACTAATGAAGAAACTTGGAATTCTTGTTTGAAATGTATAAGGATTTTTATTTCCTCATATGATATGTTTTTTTTTTCTTGAATCTCATTATCTATCAAATTTATCAGAAGTGACTGAGCATTTTTAATTGTGACCAATTCTTTAAACAGATGGGTGGGGAATGAGTGACTTACCATTTAGTTCCTGGAGCTCACCTTTAAAACAAATGCAAAAAATATTTAGAGGTTATATAACTACAAATTCTAACAGCATGTTCCTCCATGAAGGCAGTACAGTGTGATATGAATTGGGAACTACCAAGAGCTGCAAGGCTGGTTCAGAAACAGAAAGAGGTGACACATGCACAGCAGTAGATGTTTGATTCTTAGCAGACTTTTGAGACCCTGTACTATGATTCAGAGAGGTCTGTGTCTGTGCTTTTTCAAAGGAGACTCTCCAATACTGGGACTAGGGTAGTTTTCTGCAAGATTCCACTGTGAATTTTGAGATGAAAATATTTGGTAGATATGATTTGCCCTCTATTTACATACTCTGGAAAGTAAATATTGTTATAAGCATTAGATATTTCCCATTAAAATTATTTTAAACTGTGTAAATAATAATTTAACATTGTTAATTATCAATTTGGCAGCTGAAGAGGTATGAAAATAAGATAAAGAGAATGAAAGAAAGGATTTAGCTCCAAAATCATCTTTCTCAGCTCAGGAAAGAGCAAGAAGTTAACATTTTATACCCTCATTTACTCAGCAAGAGTTGTCTTTCTATTGGAGGAATAGAACCTACCTTCAAGAGATTTGGAACCTGCCTTCAAGAGATTGAGAGGGTTTTCATTCTCTAATGTTCCCAGGGTTGCATTATCCCACTGTGTAAGGTGAGACTTAGGGACAGAAACAGGAAAAAGTTCTGTATCTCCAGCTTGCAACATTGTACCCATTGGCCATACAATGGATAATAGAACAAATAGACAAAAAGAATGATTGGCCTATTATATATATTTAATTGGACATTATCCACTCTTAAACAGATGCTTCATTCAATAAGCTTGTCTTATTTGTTTTTGATCCAGTCAATGACTCTGAGTTTTCACAAGGGCCCTCATCTTTTGGAGTGATTGACATTTTAGAATATTTCATGTCATCTTTAACTAACATTTATTTCCTTTAGATGGACCCTTGGTTTACTCTAAGATTTCTTACATATTATTCTCAATTTGTAACCAAAAGCTAGGTGGATTTAGTTCTGTGCAACCTGGAAACTTCTATGACTTTTACTGTATTTGATATACTCCCAGTCATTTACACTTTGTGTTCCTTCTATCCTCCAAGCAATACACATACACTACAAATTCAAATATTTAAATGATTCTTAATATTTTCTAAACCATCAAGTAAATTGCAGTGGTTCTTAAAATGTGGTCTTTTGACCAGCAGCATAAAGATCATGAGGGAAATTTTTAGAAATGCAAATTCTTGTGTCCCAGATCACACTTACCGAATCAGAAATTTGGGCATAGCCTTCTGTGATTTTTTTTTTTTTGTAGGTGATGGGGGCCAGGTATTGAAACTGGGACCTCGTATGTGGGAAGCTGGTGCTCAAACACTGAGCCACATCAGCTCCTCTGAGTTGTGTTTTTGGCTTGTGTGCTTGTTTGTTTATTTGTTTTTTTTTAGGAGGCATCAGGGACTGAACCAGGACCTCCCATGTGGGAAGTAAGTGCACAATCACTTGAGCCACACCTGCTCCCCTTCTGTGTTTTAATTAATCCTCCAAGTGATTCTGATGCATGTTCAAATTTGAAAATCACTACTCTATAAGAGGCTTAGAAATAATCTAATGAACAGTGTGATATGTGATATGGTGTTTCTTCCCTAGATTGTTGAAATTGATCAAATACAGCTACACCTCAGTGATTTTGATAGATGATGAACTGAATACTTCACTGAACTTTACTTAAGCTTGAATTCTAATCTCTCTGTTTTAATGTGGATAAGTGGATTTCTGTAGGAACTTTTCAAAAAAAACACAATTCATGTAATCCCTTCTGATGGACTCCATCCATGTTTGTCATGCTTTCCTTGCATCTGTGAAATTATTTTCAAAATGATAGAGTGAGATTCTCTGAGTTTGAAACAAACCAACTCACCATGCTGCTTCATGAGTAAACCTAAAACAAACACAAAAAAGTGATACATGGTTAAGATTCATCTAATATCTGGCTGAGTGGCCTTTCAGCTCACAAAAAGATACATTGCAGATCCCATTTGAAAATCATGTTCCTGGCTGTCTCCAGTCTGTTCATTGAAGGGACTATGATGAGTTTAACTATGTGTACACTTCCCAACTTCAAGACAACAGAATACAGGAAATGAATATAAAGTAAAACTGAAAAACAAAGTTAGGATTCAAACCAGTGGTCCAGAACTTATCCACCAATTGCTTATCTTTATCTTCAAAGCAATCATTACAGAGGAATATAACTTAAAATGCTAATCTTCCTTATAATATAATAAGCATCATATGGAATATCCTTGAGAGTTTATATTCAGGTAAGAGAAGAGTTTTTTGTTTTTACTTCAGAGTCAAAACACATATTGAGACAACAGTCATCATTATCTCTATATTTTTCTTATATGTTTTCAACAGAATTGACACTATTTTTTTTGGATGGTAGGGTGGAATGTAAGAAAAAGATTTGTACTTATCAAATGCGTTTTAAGTATAAAACAATGACTATCTCATTGAATTTCAAGATCTTGATTACAAAACATCTATATAGTGACCAATATCCTGGGGAGCTAGAGAATTTTAAAAATGAACAAAATATATTCTCTTTAGTCAAAGGAACAGGAACCACACCTGTATTGTACCTGCTTCAAACCTAGTAGCTGGCAACCTAGCAGAGATCCTGACAGATAGTAGCTAGTCTGTAAATGTATGCTAAATGATATATGTTTGTCCTTTACTACAAAGTGTAGAAATTTTTCTTTGATAAATCAATCTTGTAATCTATTATATAAACTTGTAGGATTAATTTGGTGTTAGCTGAAAGACTTTTATACATGGACCCAAAACAATGAGTCTTAAGAGAAAGATCAGTTATTTCAAGATAAATAATTTTGTCAATATGAACAATTTGGTCATATACATACATGTATATGCATTTGTAGATTATCCCCAACCATTTAGCCAGTTCTTCTATGTTGCCAGCTCAGTTTAATAGGTTGGAGAATAAAGATAAAATAATATAAACTTAAATATCAAAATGGTTAATTGAATTGATTGTGTGTGGTGGATGATGGGGAATGATATTAGACTGGCAAATTTTCTAAATATTAACCCATTTTGTCAATTACTTCAAAAAATCCCCACTCATTCTTTTATGCTACTATTTCTGTCCTTATATGCTACTATCCTTTGTTCTAGCACCAAAAAATATAATTTCTGCCTCAAAGCAAAAAGGAAATGTTTGCAAATAATGTATCTGTTATTACAGCCACTTTTTCCCACTGGAATTGATCAAGTTATGAACCAAGCACTCTTTTCTTTATGAGATAGCTGACTTTGACCAGGCAACCTTTACTATCTGACATAGATGTAGAGCCAAGTATATACAGTTGGAATATTTTTTCTTTTTCACATGTTTTATTCTCAATTTCAAATTCTAAAGATAACTTATGGTCCATGTCTGATTTTATTGAAATGAGTTATTCTCTAATTCCCTAACAAATGATGCTAGACCCATATTTACCTTTTGATTTTCTAGTATGCAATAGTAGAACACAGATGATCCCAATTATGACCAGGAGAACCATAAACACAGGCACTACCACTGGCCAGGGTGAAATCCTGGGGAACAAGACATCTGAAAAACAGGTATTGTCTCATATCAGATGCAGTTTGACACCAGGTGACTTAGTTGTTAATTATGAATCCCCAGATGTTTTATCCCATGAGATATTATTAGGGGCCATTCATACTCAAGTCTCCCTGCAATTCTAATGAATTCAGATTCAGGGATCCTGAAGAATTTCTTGTATCCCTGCTTCTTCTCAATGTTCAGAAACACAGGACAAAAATTTTTGAAACTACAAAGATTTTAAATATATAAACCATATAAAGATAGTGTAACAGACAACCATGTATTCACCATACATATTTTACAATGCTAATTTATCATCATATTTGTAACATATAATTCTTTTAAAATAAAGTGCTGAAATGCAAAATGTAAAGGCTCTTCTTCCATCAAGTTTTGTTTCTTCCTCTAATGGTGTCCTTAATCTAATGTTGACATGTGTCCTCCCTATCCACTTATTTTCTACATATCTATTCATTTGAACCAATATGTAGATGAGTGAGAATAGAAATGAGTAATGTATAAAATTAAATGAGGGATTGTGAGGATTTGGATTGATAAATCAAACAGATCTCATGGTGTAAGACCCAACAACAGAGTTCTAGTTTACTCAGACCCTTCTGAGATGTCCAACTGATTATTAGAAACTTAAATCGGTAGTAATGGCATGGTGTCAATATTATTCTATTGATTCATGCAGGTTCAAATGAGCTATTAAGGCACTCTCATTCAGGGATTAACTTCATTCAAAACTTCAACAATATGGTGGCAAATGAATCAACTAATTTTTAATTAATTTGTTATAAATTTGTTTCTAATTATGTAAATATGAAGAAGTATTTTTTATTTCTTAGTTAATCTCCAACAACCAGGTTTTCAAGAGCTTTCTCTTATGTTGACTTGAGAGCATTCATTAGTTCTTTTCTCAGTCCAGACTCATCATCCTCTCTTAAATGTCCCTTAATTCCTTTCTTAACTGTAAAAATATTATTAGAAGTTTTTGGTTATTTTTCTTCATCTTTATCTTTCTTAATCTGTCATAGAATTAAAGATAATAATTTTAGGACATTAGGTTTTCTCTCCTCACATTAAGATATAAATTCTCCCTTTAATTATCTTAATTAAGTGTGGCTTTCAAAACTGAATCACACAAGAAATTACAACTTATTTGTTAGTAAAATTCATGCAATGTTCTTTTATTTATCCATTTTGCAAAAATTAATTTTGGACTAAGTTTTATGCTAAGTAATGAGGATTAAAAGAAGTAAGATACACTGTGCTCAAAGGGATAACACTCTACCTAGGAATATATTGAAACATACTATGAAAATAATGTAAGGATTAAGACAGGGGCACTTAACACAGACTAGGTTGGTGAAGACTTACCGAAAATGAGATGTTAGGGTTAAGTCTTGAAGGATCAAAGAGAAAAATATAGTTAAAAGAAAACTGAGAGTTCATGGATAGGGGGATTGGTGAGTGCTAGAAGAAGGAGGTTGAGAAGGAAAGGTAGGGGAAAATGTGAGGATAGATAGATAAGAAAGAGCAAATGAAGAAAAGTTGTGTTGACAGGGTGCAATTCTTCCCTTCTTAAGGTAAACAAATAGGGAGAGTTGCAATGTTGCTTTTGGGCAAAATTTTATTTCCTGCAACAATTGCTCTGGGTATGTATAAAGGGTAGATTGAGGTGCTTGAGCTCTTGTCTACCTACGATATGAACTTTACCAGATAATCCTCATAACAATCTTTTGAGGTAGACAGTATTATTATTATTCCTATTTAACTTTCCTAAATTAAGTTTCCTTAAATCTTTTGAGACTAGGCACAGAAACACATTGCTGCTTGCTTTTATGTCATAAAGCTGGTAGATGATGCTGTCAGAACTCAGACTCAGAAGGTGGAATAAACATAAAATTGTCATGAATATTTTTCCCTAACAAATGGGCTTAGGGGAAGGATAGAAGGATTTTGAAAGATTCCTCAAAATACTTCAATATATTTACAT
This sequence comes from Tolypeutes matacus, assembly GCA_026826555.1. Lineage (NCBI taxonomy): Eukaryota > Metazoa > Chordata > Mammalia > Cingulata > Chlamyphoridae > Tolypeutes > Tolypeutes matacus. Next base: position 1,270,269 of record JAKSZT010053854.1, on the reverse strand, counting down.
TGCTTTAGTATGCCCCATGCAGTTTTAATACATTAAAATAATGGCATCTATTTGACTGATAGAGGGATACGAAACAGGGCAAAGATGTAATTTTAATAAGTTTCCACATTAGAATTACAAATTCTAGGTCTATTGGTCATAGGTCTTTGCCAGTTATACCTTCTTGATAAGCAGCAAAACCTCAGGACGCTGACCGTGAAGGAACTGACCTGCCACAGAAATGTACACTTCTTTTTCCACACTGAGGACTGGGTTCCTTATAGAACAGGCCACATTTTCTTTTGAGCTTTTGTGCAGCAATATAGATGTCTCCACATGAAACAGGCCATTTCTTTCTGAAGTTTTTGTTTCAGAGGCTGGTGCCAAATGTTGTCCATGCAAGTCTCTCCACTGTACCTCAGGCTCTGGGTACCACCCCATGGATGTGCAGGTCAGATTAAGTTCATTGGTTTCACCATGGTCAATGTGAATATGAGGGGCTGTTCCTGAGCCTGGAAAATGAAGGAAAGACAAAACGCACTTCTTCAAGAGTTTAGTACATTTCACATGGCCAGTGAACATATGCTTATTAATGAAAATCTGTGAATCTGAACTCTCCTATTTGTGATTTTGGAGATGAAAAATATTACCAACCTCAAAGGATTGGGAGGAGGTGTAAATTAAATAAGCTATAGCAGCATTTTAATAAGAACCTAAATACTAAACAGTTCCATATCAATTTTTCCTTTTTCTGTCTATATCTTTGACAAGTTACTCATAATTTTATCTGATGTTTGCTCAAATTGTGTCATTGAACACTGTATTAATCCTGTTGAAGGCCTTGAACACAAATCATTTTGTGTTCATCTAAGGTAGAGAGCAAGGTGTCCCTAAAATATCCATTCGCCATTTTTTCTAGAGCAGTTCTTTTCAATAAAGCACCCTGTGATTAAGAATATTCATAGTCATCATGGTCCAGTACCATGTATGGTACTAACTACATGTGGCTATTGAACTCTTGAAATGGGTCTAGAGTAATTGAGCAGTTGACTTTTAAATTTTAATTAGTATTAATTATATTTAAGTAGCCACAAGTAGCTACCATAATAGACAACTACCTCCCTGGGTGATGTAAATGGTAATGATATATGCACCTTCTACATTATATTGTTAAGTAGAGCATAAACTGTAATGTAATCTTTAGTCCACAGTTCATAACAATGCTTCAATAATTGTTAATCAATTATAACAAATGTGCCACATTAATGAAAGATGTTGTTAATGTGAAGAGAGGGTAGGGAATATGGGATTTCTCTATATTTTATATAACACTTATGTAATCTAAAGCTTCTTTAAAAATAAATTTAAATAATAAAAAACAAATTTTAAAAATTCTTCTTAATGACTGGAACACAGGTATGGCAGAGAGTTGTCTTCAAAGGTGAAGATCAAAGAGAATTTCAGGAAGGTGTTGGATAAGGCAGCTGCAGGACTCAGTAATTCCACTAAAATAACTATTAAATAAGCATTAACAACCTGATAAAACTATTTTGGAACTCTTAAGGCCAGAAGAACACAATACAGAATCTAGGAAAGACAGGGAGGAAGAGGTTGAGAAATTATTGTAAAGAACAGTAAATTGTTCTCTCCACATGGCAGCTACCAGTATCCACCCCCCACTCATGTGGCATTCTATCTTGAGTTCCATCCCCTGACTAGCTGCTGGTGACAGTAAGTGACTTAAAATTTTTTCTTCCCCATGGGCAGTGGCTGACATGTCTATGATCATAGTTTCAATTGGTGAATTCAGATTCTGAGGGCAGCTATTGTTTCAACCCACTCTGAACAATGGTGGTGTCACATTTTTTTTTCAAACCACCCTGGAAGGGGTGGTTTTGGTGGAAATGTATAAATGTTGTTCTTCCTCTGGAATGTGGGAAACAGTTAGCTGAAGTCTACATTTGCTAAGAAGGCCAAGAAAGCTCAGCTTTGGGGAGTCATTTTAGTGGTTTTTTGCTCCCTTTCTCATCTGTTCCAAAGGGCACTTTGGAACCAGTCTATGGCCCTGATTTGGTCCCTGGCTCCATTTTAGCCAGGAAATATTGACAGAAGCAGACTGTCTGTGAAAAAGACCTTCAGTTTTAAACATCTTAGAGAGGAAGGCCCATGTCCTGGGAAACAGAGGGGACAACCAGATTCCTACAGAAAGGGGAACTCCAAAACAGATAACAAGCAAAAGCCAAAAAAGAAAAGGAAAACTCTGCACACTATATTCAACATGGGTACACATTCCTGATAGGAGAGCAGAAGCTCAAGAAAATTTCTGTGTTATCACCAGGTTGTTACAAAATGAAGAAGCAGACATGTCAGGAAATAAATCTCAAAATTAATATTTTTAAATATTAAAGTGTACAGTGTTCAGCAAAATAGTACAAGACAAACAGGAAATTATGGCCCATCCAAAGGCAGAAGCATAAAAATGAAGAAAACATCAATGAAGAAGACAAGAATGTGGACCTACCTAACATAGCCTTTAAAACATATCTTAAACTAGCCAAATGAGGTGAAGGAAACTACAGAGAAGGAACTAATGGATTTCAGGAAAACAATGAAAGAGCAATATCAAAGTCTTAGTGAAGACAAAAATTTTAAATAGGAACCAAATAGAACTACTGAAGTTGAAGACCACAATAACTGAAGTGAAAAATTCCCAGAAGGATTTCAATAGCAGATTGGAGTTGGAGAAAAAAAGAAAAATGGGCGTGAAGAGAGGGCACTTGAGATGACTCAGTCTGAGGAGAAGAAAGAAAACAAATATTAAAAGCAAAATTAGCCTAAGACACCTCTGCGACACCATCAAGTGCATCAATATATACTTTATGGGAATCCCAGCAGGAAAAATGTCCTGAAATGGGCAAAAGTAATAGCCAAAGAAATAATGAAAGAGAACTACCTACACTTAGTAAAATATGTGAATATGCACATCCAAAAAGCCCAGAGAAAACAAAAATAAGTAAAAAAAAATGAAGAAAATAAACCCTGTCATATATTAATCAAACTATCAAATGCAAAAATTAAAGAGAGAGGTCTGAAAGAGGCAAGGGGAAATTTGCATCTACATTCAAAGGAATCCCAATAAGATTGAGTGCCAATTTCTTATCTGAAACCATGGAGGCAAGAAAGCCATGGGATGAAATATTTAAGTTGCTGAAAGAAAACAACTGCTTGCCAAGAAATTTATATCTGGCAAGACTTTTTTTTTTCAAAAAATGAGAGATTAGGATGTTATTAGATAAACAAAAGCTAAGGGAGTTCATTACCACTCAATCATCCTTACAAGCATTGCTAAAGGGAGCTCTTCAGATTGAAAAGAATGGACACTAGACAGTGGTTCAAAGTGGCATAAAGACACAAAGACATTTGGAGGATTATTGTGTTACAGGGATCACTTCTGTCCCAGAAAAACATCTAGAAGGCAGAGAGAAATGGTCCAGAATAATTGATCTAGGGCTCTAGTGACCAGGGGAGTGCTAGATATCACCCAGGAGAGGGCCAAAGAGATGCAGTGGAGATCTGTGAGTAACTCATTCCCTGCTGCTGCTGGCCCCCAACACTTATTCTTGGGACAGACACCTTGGGGTCATTTGGTCCCTGGCATGAGGCTGTGGACTGAGAAATTCACAGGGGTCCACTTCCCCAGGAAAGGAAGAGTGAGGGTCACAGCCCACTGCTAATCCAGGTTTTGGCTGACAAATTTGGACTGTGAGGGCTCGTGGTTGCCATCTGTCTTGTCTGGGCACTGTCAAGCCATGGTTTTCACCTGCACATCGGCAGAGAAATAAAAATAACCTCCCTTTTCAAACACCCTCCTTATTGACCTGGACTGGCTGCTGCTAAAGCATATAGGAGTGGTAAGTTCTTCTGCCCTGGGAAAATTTAGAGTGAGGCTGAGGGTGTAAGTGGCATCTGACTGATGAGTATGAAATGTGAAACCTGGCTTGGAATAACAGGTCCAGAAGGGGTACTCTCAAGGATATTGTTTCCACAGAAACCACCTTGTGGTGGTTTTAGTGAGCACATTCTGCCTATATGATATAAGGGAAAGCTTTGTTGAAGGGTGCCATTCTGCTGGCAGTCTAGGAAAGAGCTCTCCAGTGGGGAAAAATAAGTAAGTAAATAAGTAAGAAAATAAATAAATAAATAAATAAATAAATAAGTAAACAAACAAACAAATAAATAATTAGAGGGTTTTGGGCAACTTTGCTATCTCCATCTCTAAGACTGTTGGAAACTGGTCTGTACCCAATTAGTGGGTCCCTGGTCATGTTTTAGTTATTTAGAATGAGGTAATATTAAAGACCTGGAATAAGTTGAATTAAGAATCAAAGAAGTGCCATATAAATTCAATAAAAAGTAAAGTCATAAGTGAGAGAAAAACTGACCATCAGTATAAACACACCATCATAATGAGATGCTTAGACATCACAAAAAATTTACAGTTAAAAATAATATTTGTAGCATGTTTTTATCAATTTATCAGCTTAAGGAAATTAATTGTGTCATTCTATTTGTTTCTTTTTAAATTTATTCATGAATAACGGTTGATCAATGATTATCTAATGATAGCTTCTATATCCATTGAAATTAACATTTACTTGTTTCTCATTCATCTTCTTTGAATTACATCAGTGTCTTTTCTAATATTGATCTAATTTTGGAATTTTGGTGAAAACTTTCTTTTAAAATCACCATTGTAATTTATTTGCTAATATTATTGTTTTTAAAATAAAAATTATATTCATGTGTGCAAAAAAAAAAATAGTGCTGGGAGAACTGGATATCCAAAATCAAAAGAATGAAAGAGGACAAGAGGAACCCTATCTCACTTCTTATACAAGAATCAATTCAAAATAGATCAAAGACATAAACATAAAAGCAAGGACCATAAAATTCCTAGAATATGATGTAGACAGTCATCTTCAAGATTTGGAGGTAGGAGAAGGGTTCTTAGGCTTCACACCCAAAGCATGAACAACAAAAGATAAAGTAGATAAATGGGGCCTCCTCAAAACTTAACACTTTTGCTCTTCAAAGGACATTCTCAAGAGGGTGAAAAGTCAGCCTATTCAATGTAAGAAAATATTTGGAAATCACAAAGCCAATAAGGGTTTAGTATCCATGATATATAAAGATCTACAAATCAATGATAAAAAGCCAAATTACCCAATTAGAAAATAGGCAAATGAGTTGAATAGATATTTTCCCCAAGAGGAAATACAAATGGGGGAAAAAACACTTGAGAAGAGGTACACTATCACTAGCTTCTGGGAAATGAAAATCAAAGCTACAATGATATATTTCATACATATTAGAATAACCACTATTAAAAAAAACAAACAGAAAACTATAAGAGTTGAAGAGGATGTAGAGCAATAGGAATACTTATTCTCTGTTAGTGTGAATGTAGAAAGTGCAGCCTCTGTGGAAGACTGCTTTTTTGGTTCCAAAGGAAGTTAAATATAGAGCTGCAATGTGAATCAATTATCACATTTCTAGGTATATAACCAGAAGAACTGAGAAAAAGGATATGAACTGATATCTGCACACTTATCTTCACAGCAGCATTATTCACAAATGCCAAAATATGAAAGCAACCCTGGTGTCCATCAACCAATGCATGGATAAACAAATTGTGTTTTACAGTGGAATATTTTTCAGCTGTAAGAAGAAACGAAGTCATGAGGCATATGGCAACATTGATGAATCTTATGAACAGTATGTTGAATGAAGCAAGCCAGACATAAGGAAAAATATCGAATGATTTCAATAATATCAACTAAATATAACAGGAAAACTCATGGAGTTAATAGCTACAATATAGGTCACCAAAAGATAGAATGTAGATAGAGAAGTAAATCTGAGGCTTAATTTGTCCAGAATTTATATAACATTTGTTTGTTAATATTTAGAAATGGATAGAGGTGATGATAGCCCAATATATTGACTGTAATTAGCAGCATTAATATATGGGTATGATAGTGGTTGAAAGGGAAAGTTCAAGATTGTGTATATTACTATAAGGAAAACACGAGGATGAAAAATGTAATAGTTTAGCATAGAGAACCCTATTGTGGACAATGAATATGATAACTACTGCATGTAAAAGAATGGCTTTCTCTGAAACAACAAAGGTACAGAAATATTACAAGATGTTAATCAAAGTGTGATCTTCATGTAAAAATACAAGGAGGGGGGCAGATGTGGCTCAAATGGTTGGGCGTCTGTCTGCCATATGGAGGGACCTGGGTTTGATCCCCGGGACCTCCTGGTAAAAAATAAATAAATAAATAAATAAATAAAAAATACAAGGAAAGGAAACTACAGACTGTAGAGAATAGTACTATAGTAATATTCTTCCATAAATGGTAAATAGGGAATTGTGCTGAGTGAAGGAACCAAGCACAAGGTACTAATATTATTTGACTCCATCTATAGAAAACTTAAATAAAATTAAATTTTAGACATAGAAATAGATTAGCTGTTATGTATGGCAGAGGAAAGATAGAGGGATTGGGAGTTGGCTACTAAGGGTTAGGTTTTTTTCTTTTAGGAGTAATGGAGATGTTCTGTTGTGGATTGCAATGACGAATGCACGACTCTGTGATTGTACTGAAAACCACTGATGGTACACTTTGGGTGGATTGTATGGTTTGTGAATACAATCCAATAAAATTGACTCAAAAAACAAAAAAGAGATGAGGCTATAGAAATAATGAAAAAAAATAAATTAAAGTACTGTGATAAAGGTATCCCTTTGATTATTTATAAATATCAGTATTTTAGTAGTGTAATGGTTGGTTTCTAACTCAGATTCTAACTTCCTCAGGAGGCAAAACGAAAATGCATAAAAAGGAATGAAAATTTTTTGTTTTTGGGACATAAAATGTAGAAAGATATAAGTGATAACAAATAAGAAAAACGGTGGGGGCAGAGGGGTAGAGGAAAAGTTTATATTCCTGCTTTTAGAGTTTTTGGTGTCAAATAAACATAATTGTTAAATATGTAGGATTTTACACCATGGTAACCACAAAGAATATAAATGGAAAATATAAACAGACAGAAATGAGAAGGCAATCAAAAATGCTATAACATGAAAAATCAAATAAATATATAATCAAATATTAATGGAAGTGAATGATTAAAAATGTATAAAACCTAAAAAGGATAAATAGCCAAATGGTGAAAGAAATTCCTGTATTATCAGTAGTGCTTTAAGTGCAAATCCTTAAAGTAACCAGTCAAAAGGTAGAGATTGGCATTATGGATGAAAAGCATTTCCCAAAGGGAACTGTGTGAACATGTCGTGGGTTATTAGATAAGGTTCAACACTCACAAAAACAATGGAGAAAAAGTGTAAAGTTGATAGAAGGACCTGCTTTGGGGTCAGCAGATCAGGACTGTGTTTCACAACCACCAGGACATTGAGGGAGAGAGAGATGAAGAAGCTGAAACTACAAACAGTAGGTTACTAAACCTTCTGGCCACCGGGAAGGGTTCCCCTCACCCATCCCTGAGATATTAAGTAGCAGTAAAATCCGTGGAGCTTTGAAGATGACTGAGAGGTGACCAGAAGTATTCCCCCCTTCCAGCTGTTATGAAGGAGGAGTTGGGGGCCTTTTTTTTTTTTTCTTCAGTGAATTCTATAAACAGAGCTGACTTTGAATCTCAGATCTGGCCAGATAAACACTGAGAGAGATGCACCTCTCTGGAACATGCTCCAAAAAGTGCCATCAGCTGGCCAGTCTGGAATTTACCTAAACAGAAACTGCTTTTAGAACTCTTTACCCAACCCCTGGGAAAAAGTCAACACCCCATTAGCAAGTCCCAGGAAAAGTTTTTGGTAACTTAATCTAGGCAATTTTAAAGATTTAGGACAAGTAGAACCAACTATCAAAGATCTATGAAAAAATAATAATTGGCAAGAGAGAAAAATTGGCCATCAGAGTAAATTCATCAATATATCAGATATCTAGACATCAGAAAAAAATTATGAGCCATACTAGAAGACACAAAGAGATGGTCTAGCCAAAGGAACAAAACAAATATCCTGAAGAAATTCAGGATTTGAGACAATTAATCTATGATAATCACACAACTCTCATAAATCATTTTAAAGAAATGAAAAAAAAAATGACCAAAGAGTTAAAGGATATTAATAAGACAATGGGTGAGCATAAAGAACAATTTGAAAGTCTGCAAAGCAAAGTAACTGACCTTATGGGAAAGAAAGACATGACGGATGAGATTAAAAATGCATTAGAGGCACATAAGATCAGATTTGAATTGCTTTAAGACAGAATTAATGATTTTGAAGACAGAACATCTGAACTGGAAAAGACAGGAGAACAGAAAGAGAAGAGAATGGAAAAAATGGTAGAGTGTCTCAGGGAACTGAATGACAATGCAAAATGCAAGAATATATGTATTATTGGCATCTCAGAAGGAGAAGAGAATGGAAAAGGGGCAGAAAGAATATCTGAGGACATAATGACTGAAAACTTCCCTACCCTTTTGAAAGACATAAATATCAATGTCCAAGAAGGACAAAACACCCCAAACAGAATAAACATGAATAGACCTACCCCAAGATACCTACTATTCAGAATGACAAATATAAGAGATAAGGAGAAGACTTTGAAAGCAGCAAGAGAAAAGCAAAGCATCACATACAAGAGAAATTTGATAAGATTAAGTGCTGACCTCTCATCAGAAACCATGGAGGAGAGAAGAAAGGGGTATAATATAATGAAGGTATTGAAAGAGAAAAACTGCCAGCCATGAACTCTGTATCTGGTAAAACTGTCCTTCAAAAATGAGGTTGAGTTCAAAGTCTTCACAGACAAAGAAAAACTGATAGAATATATTACCAAAATACCAGAACTACAAGAGATACTAAAGGTAATGCTGCAGCCTAAAAGCAAAAATCAAGGTCAAGAAAAATGGAGAAGAGTGTAGAAATGAAGAATATTAGAAAGGGTAAAAAAAAATAGACTATAGTATGACATGAGAACTGAAAGCCAAAGACCAAAATGGATGAAGTAAATAATGCCTTTACAATGATAATATTGAATGTTAATGGCTTGAACTCCCCAATCCAAACACACAGAATGATAGAATGGATTAAAAATATGACTCATCCATCTGGTGTTTACAAGAGACTCACCTCAGTCATGAGGACACAGACAGGCTAAAAGTGAAAGGCTGGAAAAAGATATTCCATGCAAATAGTAACCAAAAAAGAGCTGGAGTTGTAATACTAATATTGGAAAAAATATCTTTTAAATGAAAAACTCTTATGAGGGAAGAAGAAAGTCATTACTTATTAATAAAAGGGGCAACACAACAAGAAGAAATAGCTATTCTAAATATTTATGTAGCTAAGCTTGGTGCACCAAGGTATATGAGGCACACACTGGTAAAGCAGAATGGAGACACAGATGTATCTACAATAATGGAGACTTCAATACACCACTCTCAGTATTGGATAGAATATCTGGACAGAGGATAAATAAAAAAACAAATATCTTGAATAATATGATAAATGAACTAGACCTAACAGACATCTATATAACATTGCACCCCAAACCAATAGGATATACATTCATTTCAAGTGCTTATGGACACTTCTACAAGATAGACCATATGTTGGGTCACAAAACAAGTCTCAATAAAGTAGAAAGATTGTAATTATACAAAACACTTTATCTTATCATTAACGGATGAAATTGGAAATCAGTAATGGACAGAAAAAGGAAATATATGGAGATTAAACAACACACTCTTAAACAATCAGTGGGTCAAAAAAAATGCTAGAGAATTCAGGAAATATCTTCAGATGAATGAAAATGGGAACACAACATATCAAAACATATGGAACATAGCAAAGGCAGTGCTGAGAGGGAAATTTATTGCCCTCAATGCTTACATTGAAAAAGAAGAAAGGGGTAAAATTGAAGATCTAACTGCACACCTGGAAGAACTAGAAGAACAGCAAAGTAATCCCAAACCAAACTGAAGGAAAAAAATCTTAAAGATCAGGGCAGAAATCAATGAAAAAAAAAAAAAAAAAAAACAGAGAGAAAGAACAAAACCAAAAGTTTGTTCTTTGAGAAGGTCAAAAAAATCGACAAACACTTAACTAGACTGACAAAGAGAAAAAGAGAGAAAAGTAAAATAAAATCAGAATTAAGAATGGGGACATTACCACTGACCCTGCAGAAAGAAAACTTTTGATAAGAGTATACTATGAACAACTGTGTCTAGTACAGAAAATTTCTAGTCTAGAAAATGTAGACGAGATGAACAAATTCCTGGAAACATATGAAACACATACACTGACTTTATTTTTTTATACATATTTTTTATTTTTAAAAGATACTTAAAATACACAAAATGTTACACAAAAAATACAAGGGATATCCATATGTCCCACTCCCCACACCTCCTACCCTTCCACACAATACTAACATCTTTCATTAGTGTGGTACATTCATTGCAATTGATGAACACATTTGGAGCATTGCCATTAAGTGTGGATTATAGTTTACATTGTAATTTACACTCTCTCCCACTCAATTCTGTAGGTATGGCAGGATAAATAATGGCCTGTATTTGTCATTGCAATGTCATTCAGGACAATTCCATGTACCAAAAATGCCCCCATATTACACCTCCTTTTTACCTCTCCCTGCCTTCAGCACCTCCAGTGACCATTGTCAACCCATCAATGATATAATTTCTTCCATTGTTAGAATCACAATAAGTCTATAGTAGAATACCAGTAAGTCCACTCTATTCTATATTTTATTCCCCAATCCTGAGGATTCTGGGATGGTGACACCCACTCCACCTCTAATTGAGAGATGACTTTGATCCCATACAGCTGATGGATGAGACTCTCTTACTTGCAGATGTAGACTCTTTTGGTTCCTTGGTATGGTGTTTGTCCCTCCTCACCTCCTTGTTAGTTGTCCTGGATGAGTCCAATAAACTGGAGAGATGTTGCAACTGTGATGAGGTTCAGGGACCAACTGGCACATGGACAGCCCAAAGATTTAAGTCCCTTAGATGTACACCTACCAACTCCAGCACCAACTCAAGGTTCAAATAGAAGGAACAGAAGAGGCACATGGAGAGAAGTCACATCTGAGTCTATCTCTGTCACATTCAGGAGAACAAACTTTGAAGTAGGGACCAATGGTGAGGCAACAACCTCCAGAGCTATCTGTCAGGATCATAGGTCCTGTGTTTCCAGAGCCCTCAGGATTCCCACTATTTGGGGTAGTATCTACTTTGGCAGTCTATGAGATCCTGCTGAGATGTGCATGAGTGTTACCTCTGGGAAGGCCTCTCAACTCACTTTGAAGACACTTAGCCATATGAACTCATTTGTCTTTACCCCTTTCCCCTCTTATTCAAGGTCTTTTTCCATTTGCATTGTTTGTTGGTGTTTGGTAGTATTCCCTCAGTGCCCGGGAGGCTCATCCCCAGGAGTCATGTTCCACACAAGGGAGAAGGTAATGTATTAATATGCTGAGTTTTGCTTAGAGAGAGGCCACATTTGAGCAATATGGAGAGTCTCAGGAGGTAACTCTTAGGTACTGTACAGCACTGGGCTAAGTGGAAAGTTCAAGGACAAAGGCTCATAAGCATAATTGTCAATATCAAGGTCCCATTAATGGACTGTCCTTCTTTGGTAATCATTGCCCTGAACTTGGAGGATTACTGCTGTTCTACTAGAGAATGTGGCAGAGCTCCACAGGATGGGAATTCAATATTCTTTTGTTTCTTATTCAAAACTCCACCCACTGTGACAATGCCCCATGAACATTTGAACACATTTATGTACCTTATATGTATGCCCAGGTTCACTTACTTCCATGTATCCACTGTCACTGACATCCCACGTCAATGAACCTTCCCTGCCACAGTAGTAACCCTACTGTGGTCCAAAACTTCTTCAAAATTGAAGCCAAGAATATCACCAAATACAATTATTAGGAGAATGAAATAAAAATGATAAGTTTAACCATAAGAAATAAAATACAGAATAATTTAGAAATACTAAGACTAAAATAAAAATTTAAAAATTGGGATATTAAAAAATAATGTAAAATATTTAGAATTTTTTTTTAAATTTGCCTTTCATCACTGTATTATCTGTTGTCCTGTATGTACAGTGGCATTTTCTTCCCTTTCTTCCCCAGTGTCTTACTTTTTTTCATTTTGTCTTCAAAATTTTCAGTCACAGTAAAGTCACACACAGAACAAAAGGGACTCCCATATACCCAACACCTTCCCCCCTTTCCCCCTTCCTGTATCAATAACCTTTTTATATGTGGATGGTACATTTGTTACAACTGATCTACAAATATTAAAACATAGCCACTGACCATGGTCAATGGTTTACATTATGATCTACACTCTAGGCCATATACTTTTATAAATTTTGGATGGAATTCAACATGGCCTGTATCCATCATTGCAAGATCACACAGAACCCTTTCAGTGTCCCCTAAATACTCTCTCTTCCATCTATTCTATTCCTTCTTATCCCTCCCCTTGGGGACCACAACAACCACCAGTCTTCTCTACTTGAAGGACCAGATTCATAGTTACTTTATCAACACTGAAGGCTTGACAAACTGGTCTGTCCTCCCCTATTAAGAGCCACCCATGCTCTCGAGAGACACCCACCCCTCTCTTTGAAAATACCTGGCCTCCCTCCTGGATAGGAGTCCAACTCTTTCCTGCTCATTATGTGGATCTCCACCCACTTATACAATACACTCTGACAAAATGATCACTCGCACATTTCCTAGAGGACTGCCTCATTTGCATCCTGTCCTGAAGGCCCACCAATCCAACACCTTAAACTGATAATCCTTCCTTGCCCTATTGTCAAAAGAGCTTTCCCAACATTGTAGTTTCAACAACATACTCGCCAATCCCCAGTGTTCACCTGCTCCCTCCCCCAACCCTACCCCAGTTCCATGGACTGTCAAACTCACACTCCCCACCCTACACCCTTGTCAAACTTGTACCATACAACACAATAGTATCACTACACACCTGTCATATCCCTTCACTGGACAACTACATCCTTCTATCTTATCATAGATTTCACCCGTCTGGGCCATTAGCTCACAAACTTCTTACCCTTTTCTATTTCTTGCAAAGGTACCTTCCAGACTCTAGTTCTCTGTGTCTGCTCGATTTGCTTAATTCATATCAGTAAGGTCATGTAATATTTGCCTTTCAATGCTTACCTTGCTTTACTCAACATAAGGTCTTCAAGGTATATCTATGTAATCCCATGTGTTAGTACTGTATTCCTTCTTACAGCTGAGTAATATTCCATTGTATGCATACCACAATTTGTTTATCCATTCATCTGTTGGTGGGCTTTTGGGTTTATTCCAACTTTTGGCAATACTGAAAAATGCTGCTATGAACATTGGTGTGCGTGTATCTGTTCATGCACTTGCTTTCAATTCTTCTGGGTATATACACAGCGGTGGATTTGCTGGATCAGATGGCAGATCTCTAGTTAGTTTTTTGAGGAACTGCCAAATTGTCCTCTACAATGGCTGGACTTTTCTACATTCCCTCCAGCAGTGGATGAGGGTTCGCATTCCTCCACATCCTCTCCAACACTTGTAGCTCTATTTTTTGAATGACCACCAGTCTAATGGGTGTAAGATGATATCTCATTGTAGGTTTGATTTGCATTTCCCTAATAGGTAGTGATGTTGAGCATCTTTTCATGTGCTTTATAGAACTTTGCATTTCTTCTTTGGAAAAGTGTCTGTTCAAATGACTTTCCCATTTTTTTAAATGTGTTGCTTGTCTTTTTATTTTTGAGATACAGGATTTCTTTACATATGCTGGATATTAGGCTCCTATCAGATATATGGTTACCAAATATTTTCTCCCATTTGTAAGCTGTTTTTTTTGACCTTCTTGACAAATTTCTTTGAGGTGCAGAAGTTTTTAATTTTGAGGAGGTCTCATTTATCTATTTTTTCTTTCACTGCTCATGCTTTGGACGTGAAGTTCATGAAACCATTTCCTATTACAAGGTCTTATAGATGCTTCTGTAAATTATCATCCAAGGCCTTTAGGGTCTTGGCTCTTATATTTAGATCTTTGATCCATCTTGAATTGATTTTTGCATAAGGCGTGAAATGATGTTCCTCTCACATTCTTTTGTATATGGATATCAAGTTCTTCAAGCACCATTTTTCCACGAGTCCACCATTCTCTCCCAGTTCAGTGGGTTTGGTGGCCTTGTAAAATATCAGATGACTGTATATGTGAGGATCTATTTCAGAATTCTCCATTCGGTTCCATTGGGTGGTATCTCTATCCTTGTGCCAATACCATGCAGTTTTGATGACTGTAGCTTTATACTATGTTATAAAGTCTGGTAGTGTGATTCCTCCAATTGCATTTTTCTTTTTCAATATTTCTTTGGCTATTCAACGTCCCTTGCCCTTCCAGATAAATTGATAATCATATTCAACAACACATCAAATGAATTATAAACCATGACCAAGTGGATTTCATCCCTGGTATGCAAGGATGGTTCAACATAAGAAAATCAATGCAACACACCAAAACACAGCACCCGTTTTGGATAAAAACACTGCAAAGGTTAGGAATAGAAAGAAATTTCCTCAGTATGATAAATGGTATATATATATAAACACACAGCTAACATATACAATGGTGAAATCCTAAAAGCTTTCCCTCTAATGTTGGGAAAAAGATAAGGATGCCCACTATAACCACTCCAATTTAACACTGTGTTAGAAGTATTTGTTCAAGCATTTAGTCAAGAGAAAGATATAAAAGGCATCCAAATTGGAAAGGAATAAGTCAAAATTTCACTATTTGCCAATGACATGATCCTATACATAGAAAGCCCTGAGAAATCTACAACAAAGCTTCTAGAGCATATGAATGACTTCAGTAAAGTCACAGGTTATAAAATCAAAGCACAAAAATAAGTAGCATTTCTGTACACCAATAATGAGCAATGTGAGGGGGAAATCAAGAAAATAATCCCATTTACAATAGCAACTAAGAATCAAATACCTAGAAAAAAATTAACTCAATATGTAAACAACTTATACACAGAAAACTACACAACACTGCTAAATAAAATATGAGAAGGCTAAAATAAATGAAAGAATATTCCCTGTTCTTGGATGGGAAGACTAAACATCATTAAGATGTCTATTCTACCCAAACTGATTTACAGATATAATGCAATCCCAATAAAAATCAACACAGCATTTTTTACTGAATTGGAAAAACTATGAAATTTATTTGGAAGGGCAAGAGGCCCCAAATAGCCATAAACTGACTTTAGAAGAAATAGAAGACCTCAACAAACAAATCTCATGTGAAGAGATTGAAACAGTCATCAAAAATCTCCCAAGATGAAATGTCTTGGACCAGATGGTCTCACAGGTGAATTCTACCAATCTTTCAAATATGAACTAATACTGATCTTGCTCAAGCTCTTCCAAAAAAATTGAACAGGAAAGAATGATAACAAACTCATTGTTTGAAACAAACATCACCCTAATACCAAAACCAGATAAAGATACTACAATGAAAGAAAACTACAGACAAATATATTCAATGAATCTAGATGCAAAAATCCTCAACAAAACACTTGCAAACAGAATCCAAAAGCACATTAAAAGAATTACCAGAATCAAGTGGGCTTTATCTCACATATGCAAGGGTGGTTCAATATGGGGAAAATTAATTAGCATAATAAACCATATTAATAATTTGTAGAAGAAATCACATGATACTCTCGATTGATGCAGAAAAGTCATTTGACAAAATACAGCACCCTTTCTTGATTAAAAAAAAAAAAACAAAACACCAAAATATAGGAATAGAAGGAAGCTTTCAGAATAGAGTAAAATATCTATATGAAAAATCTACAGCTAGCATTGTACTCAATGGTAAAAGACTGAAAGCTTTCCTGCTGAGATCAGGAACAAGACACTATCACCATTATTATTCAATATTTTGCTAGAAGCTCTAGCTAGAGCAATTAGGCCAGACAAAGAAATAAAAGGCACCCAAATAGGAAAGGAAGAAGTAAACTTACACTATTCACTGATGACATGGTCACATATCAAAAATATACTCAAAAATCCACAAAAATCAATAGTGTTTCTATACACTACTGATGTGCAATCTGAGGAGGAAATCAGAGAGAAATTCTATTTATAATAGGGACAAAAACAATCAAATATTTAGGAATAAACTTAACCAAGGACATGAAAAACCTTTACTCAGAAAACTACAAAACTTTTCTGAAAGAACCTGGAGAAGAATTAAATAAATGGAAGGACATTCCATGTTTATGCATCAGAAAACTAAATATTGTTAAGATGTCAATTCTACCAAAACTGACTTAAAGAATCACTGCAGTCCCAATAAAAAATCCCACCAGGCATTTTTGCAGAAATCATAAAGCCAATAATCAAATTTATTTAGAATGGCAAGGGAACCCGAATAGCAAAACATCTTTAAAAAGAAGTATGAAGTTGGAGGACTCTCACTCCCTGACTTTAAAGCATAATACCTAGTTTCAGTGGTAAAAACACCATGGTACTGGCATAAGAACAGACATTTTGTCCAATGGAACTGAATTGAGAATTCAGAACTTTACCCTCTCATCTACAGTGAAGTGATTTTTAAAATATTTTTTTAAATTTTTTATTGTGGTTAAAAATAAAATTTTTTTACAATATGTTGAGTGAAGCAAGCCAGGCATTGAAGGATGAACAGTATATGACCACACTGATTTGAACTGAGGAAAGTGAGCAGTCTTCACTGAAGTGTTTTTTGACAAGGCTGTTAAGCCCACCCAGCTGGGCTAGAACAGTCTTTTCAACAAATGGTGCTGGGAGAACTGGATAGCCATATCCAAAAAAAAAAAAAAAAAAAAAAAATGGATCAAGGAACTAAATATAAAAACAACAATCATGAAACTCCTAGAAAAAAATATAGGAAAATAAACTCAAGATCTTCTTGTAGGTGGTAGTTTCTTAAATCTTATACCCAAAACATGAGAAACAACAACAACAAAAATGATAAATATTACCTCCTCAAAATTCAACCCTTTTTCCCCTTAAAGGGCTTTGTTAAAAGCTTTAAAAGGCAGCCAATTCAAAGGGAGAAAATGTTTGGTAATCACATATATAATAAGGGTTTAATAGCCCTGATCTATAAGGAGGTCATACATCTTAACAATAAAAAGACAAAATATCTGATTAAAAATGCGCTAAAGACTTGAAAATACAACTGTCTAAAGAAGAAATACAAAAGGTGAAGAAACCCCTTGAAAAAATGTTGACCATCATTAGCGATTAGGGAAATGAAACTCAAAACTACAATGAGATATCATTTCACACCTATTAGCCTGGCTGCTATTAAAAAGCTGGAAAACTGTAAATGTTGGAGAGGATATGGAGAGGTAGGAACACTTTTTCACTATTTTTGGGAATTTAAAATGGTACAACCACTGTGGAGGGCTTTTTGGCCATTCTTAATGAAGTTGAATATAGACTTGCTATGGGAAACTGAGATACCATTGCTAGGTATATGCTCTAAAGAACTGAGAGCAGTGACATGAATAGATATCTGCACACTGATGTTCATAGCAGTATTACTCATGATAGCCAAAAGTTTGGAACAACCCAGGTGTCCATCAACTGGTGAATGGATAAACAAATTAAGGAGTATACACACAATGGAATATTATGCAGTGGTAAGAAGAAATGAAGTTGTGAAGCATATGACAATATGGATGAACCTGGAGGAAATTATGTTGAGTGAAGCAAGCAAGACACAAAAGTAAAAATAGTGTATGATTGCCCTATTATGAATATGGGTAGAATTGTATATATGAGCATTTTTCCTTGAAATGAACAAATGTAAGTTAATACTACACAATTAATATCAGATAAAAAAGCATCATTATACTAAGTAAAGGAGTCCAGACACAGAGTTCTACATATTGTATGATTCTATTCATATAAAATGTAAATATAAATCAATTCACAAAGATGAAAATTAGTTTTTATGTAGTTCTGAGGAAGGAATGTTAAGCGGTATGGAGTCTTTCTTTTTGGAGTTATGAAGATGTTCTTGAATTTTTAAGATGATGAATGTACAGCATTGTGATTATACTAAAAGCCACTGATTATATACTTTGGATTGAATATCCAGAAATAGCAGTTATATACATTTGGGGAAGCACAGAGAGATTGAGAGGTGAGGAATTTTCTTGTTTATTACTTTGTTTTTTTATTATAATTAATATTGAAATAGTAATAATAATGATTGAAATGATGAATGCACAACTATGTGATTATAGTAAATACCGTAGATTATACACCTTGGAGGAATTATATGCTTTATTAATATGTATCAATAAATTTGATTTTTTTTTTAAAAAAGCATTTCCTAAGTATATGCTGTCCTCAAGAGACTCACCTTAAATTCAAAAATACAAATAAGTTGAGCGGGACAGGATTGAAAAATTAATACCATGCAAGTAGTAATCAAAGGGCTGCTAGGGTGGTTATACTAATATTGGATAAAATATACTTTTAGTGAAAAACAATTATGAAGGACAAAGATTGTCATTATATCTGATAAAGAGGACAATTCAACAAGAATTCATTATATCTGATAAAGAGGACAATTCAACATGTAAAAATCTATATGCACCTAAAAACGGAACCCCAAAATATATGAAGCAAATACTGACTGAATTAGAGAGAAATTGACAGCTCTACATTAATAGTAGATTTTAGCACAACTCTCCCATAATGAATTGAACATCTAGTAAGAAGATCATTAAGGAATTTTTTTTTAAAGATTTTATTTATTTATTCATTTATCCCCCCCTTGCTGCCTGTGCTCGCCGGGTCAGCCAACCACGCCGCGCGGGCGGGCCCGCCCTCACCAGGAGGCCCCAGGAACCGAACCCAGGGCCTCCCATATGGTAAACGGGAGCCCCACTGATTGAGCCACAGCCGCTTCCCGCATTAAGGAATTTTTGAACTTGAATGATACACTAAGCCAACTAGACATAACAGACATATATAAATCATTTCGTGCAACAAAAACAGAATACACATTCTTCTCAAGTACATGTAGATCATTTTCCAGGACAGGCCATATATTGTGTCACAAAACAAGTCTCAATAAATTCAAATATATTGATATGATACATTCTATTCTCTCTGACTAAATGTGAAAGAAGCAAGGAATAAATAACAGAGGGATAATTAGAAAATCAACCAATATGTGGAAATTAAACAGCATAAGCTTTTTATATTTTATTTTGAAAGCAACTTTAGATTACATAAATGTTATATTGAAAATATAAGGATCCCCATATACCCCAACCCCTCCCCCTCCCACAATTTTCCCATTTATATCTTTCATTAGTGTGGTACATTTGTTAAAATTCATGAACACACGGTGAAGCATTTCTATTAACCATAGTACATTAAAGTTTTCATTTTGCAGTGCACAATTTTATAGGTTTTGACAGAAGCATACAGCTGTATCCATCATTGCTATGTCATGCAGAACAATTTCAATATCCCCAAAATGCCCCATATTACACTAATTCTTCCCTCTTCCTCCCCTCAAGACCTCAGGTGGCCACTACCTTTATATCAGTGTTATAAGTTCTTCCATTACTAGAATTATAAGTCTATTTAGTCCATAGTTGCATCCCCCCCTTATGTTTGTTCATTCTTCCATCTTGAGGATTTTGGATGGTGATGCTGACTCTGCTTCTGACTGAGAGGGGCTTAGATCTCCTGGGGCAGATGGATGGAACTGTCTTGCTTGCAGCTGTAGATACTCTCTGATATTTGGATGGGCATAATTCCACCATCATCCTTTTTTTAGTTGCCCTGGGCAAGTCCAATGAACTGGAGAGTAGGTGTGGCAACCCTGCTGAGATTCAGGGCTCAACTGGCATATGAAAAGACCAAAGATTTAAGTCTCTGGGACATATATTTAACAAATATAATGCTAAATATAGGTTCCAATAAAAGGGACAGAAAAGCCATATGTAGGGAAATTTTAAGTGAGTCTAACTCTGTTACATCGGGGAGCATATATTCCAAAGTAACTCCCACTGAAAGGGTGCCAATTATTGAGATTATCTGCCCTGCCTATAGTGTCTAAATGTCTCTAGAGCCCTTAGAATTCCCACTGTTTGAGGCATTGTTTTCTGTGGAGGTCAATGAATTCCTCTTGAGATGTGCATTTAGTGATTTTCCAAATCAATCACTAGTTGCTGCTTGGTTATACTCACTTCCCCTGGAAGTCAAGTCCCGCAACCAAGAAATCATTTGGTAAAAAAGAAAATCAGAAGAGAAATTAGGAAATATCTTGAGGGTAAGTGAAAATGAAAACAACTACAGCAACAATGTACAAAACTTATGGGACACAGTGAAAAATGTTCTGAGGGGGAAAATTATAGTTCTAATGCTTGCATTAAAAACAAGAAAGAATTCAAATCAGAGCCCTAACCTCAAAACTAGAAGAACCAGAAAAAGAAGAGCCACCTATGCCCAAATCATGCAGATGCATGGATATAATACATATAAGAGTAGTGAAAAATGATTTAGAATCTGTGAAATTGGAATGATAAATGACTTTACTAACCATCTAGAAATACTTGAGCTTCCATTATATCCAGGGGATTAACAAAGAAGAAACAGAGGTTAACTAAAGCAGACTAACATACTAATGATCCTTCTCAGTGATGACAAAGACTGCATCTCCTACCTGGAAGGAAAAAATAACAAAGAGAATAAGCTGACAATAGCAAAGTCTGCTGATCTTCACCAGATGGCCACATTCTTACACCAACATCCTGCTTGTTAATTAATTAATTGGAACTCAAGTACAACATGACTGGAAAGTCCACAGTCCCTGTAGTTCAATGTAGTTCACATGATCTTTGTAGCACATGGAGCTCATATGCTAACCCTCATTATTATCCCCCTTCTCCCTCCCCATTCCTCCACAGCTTCTCTTTGTTTCAAGTGCCATATAAGCTGCTTCCCTTTGAGCAGAAACATTTTTTGGTGCTGCTCTTGCTTATTGCAAATTTACCTCAATAAATTTCCCCTGTACCTCACTTTTAAGTCTGTTTATTTTATCTTAAAGGCAGCAGTACTTGTTGTTCAGAAGTGGGATCCAAAGGTGGATGGAGGATGATGCCTCCAATGCCTTGGTGTTGAGCATGATACCTGCAGGAATCCTTTGCATTCTTCTCTGTGTTCATAGTCTGGATCACTCATCTAACTCCTGTCAGATCTTTGAACTTCTGCCACATTGCAGTTGAGGTCAAAATATGTTTATTGAGCTAAATTCCAGTCAGACCCTCTGTCATAGCCTCTGTTTTGGCTGTTAGGTCACAGCTTCTTGTTCTGGGACCTTAGGTAAGAAAATTCTATTCTGTTTCTGTTTCTTTACTGTCTCTCAACAGTTACTGTAGGAAACAGTCAGTCAGTAAGTTATATATTTCTGAGCTTCTGTATTTCTGTGGGTTGTGTCTGTATGTTTAATGTATATTTTGCCTCCTCTGAATGGTAATACTAAATTAACAAATAAAAATTCTTAAGAGAGTCCTATCCAATTTATTTAAAGATAAATTAATATTTCTAGAGTCTCAGAAATGGAAGAAGTTGCTCTTCTAATGCTCTTTTTAATTTATTTTTATTTGATTTATTTTATTTTTTAAAGATACTGAGATTACAAAAATATCTCATAAAAATATAGGGGATTCCCATATGCCCCACTCCCCACACTTACCACATTTTCCCACATTAACAACATTCTTCATTAGTGACTTACATTCATTGAAATTTATGGACATATTTTGGAGAATTGCCACTAAATATGGATTAAAGTTTACATTATAGTTTATACTCTCTGTCACCCAATTCTGTAGATTTTGGCAAGATATATAATGGCCTGCAGTGGTCATTGAAATGTCATTCAGGATGATTCCCAAGTTCTGAAAATATCTCCATATTACACCTATTTTTCCCTCTCCCTGTTCTCAGAAGTCCTAATCGCACTGCCTCCACATCAATGATATAATTTCTTCCATTGTTAGAATCACAATAAGTCTATAGTAGAATATCAGTAAGTCTACTTTAGATCATAGTGCATTCCCCAATCCTGGGGATTCTGGGATGGTGATGTCCACTCCACCTCTAATTGAGAGAGGGCTTTGATACCATGGGGCTGATGGATGGGAGTCTATTGTTTGCACTGTAGACTCTCTCAGTTCTTTGGCATGGTAGTTTTTCATCATCACCTCCTTGTTAGTTGTCCTGGGTTGGACCAATGAACTAGAGAGTATATATTGCAAATCTGTTGAGATTCAGGGCCCAGCTGGCACATGGACAGCCCAAAGATTTAATTATCTCTTGGTACATATATATATCAACTCTAGTACTAATTATAGGTTCAAATAGGACAGAAGAGCCATGTGTAAGGAAACCACAACTGAGTCCAACTCTGTCACACTGGGGAACATAAATTCCATAGTAGGGTCCACTGTCAAGGCACCAAACTGCTGAGTTTTCTGCACTGACTATAGTGTCTGGATATCTCCAAAGCCCTCAAGGAGCCCTGCTATTTTGGTAGTATCTAATTTGGCTGTCAATGAGATCTTGCTGAGACATGCATAAGCATAATCTCTGGAGTGACCTCTCAAGTCACTTTGAAGTCTCTTAGCCATATAACTCATTTGTCTTTATCTTTTCACCCTTTTGGTCAATGTCTTTTTCCAGTTGCATTGCTACTTGGTGTTTGTTAGTAATCCGTTGGTGCCAGAAAGGCTTAACCCTGGGAGTCATGTTCCATGCTGGGGGGATGGTAATGTATTTATATGTTGAGTTTAGCTTAGAAAGAGGCCATATTTTAGCAACAAGGAGGTTTCCAGGAGGCAACTCTTAAGCACCCTACAATACTAAGCCAAGTTTCAATATCAAGAGTAAAGTTTCATATTCATAGTCATCAATATTTTTCTTCTCCCTCTGAGATCTATTCTAGTTTAACTCTACTTCTATTATAACAAGATTTCCCAAATACTAATGATGATTCAATGTGCCTTATAAAGAATTCAACCTTATCATTCATATTTATAAACCTGGACATTCAAACTTTTGCAAATTAATTTACAGAGTGCTGGTAAAAGTCATTCAAAACTTTAGATAAGCAAAACTCTATTTAATAAACAAAAGCAAAGATGCTTTTCAATAACTGCAGTCTGAGAATTTTATAGTAAAATACAGTATAATCTAAAATATGGCCTTATAAATAAAAGTTATCCATTTAAGGAAAAAACTTCTCTCCAAGTTCTGTATAAATTAATTTTGTGTGTGTGTATATAATTTCAATGGATTTCACAAAATTTTAAATAAAAAATAACTTCATGAGTTACAAAAATTTATATAGAATTAAATTGTATGCATTATTTTCTTATAAACAGTGTAGTACCTATATTTGTCATTAATCCTTGTTAAAATAGTATATATTACTTTTTAAAAGTTCATTAAGTTGTTTTAAGGTACATTAATAAGGTCTTTTAAGTATTTCAACAAATCTACTAGTACAAAATGTATTTTCATAGATACGTGTGTATAGTTTCCCTATATTATTTAGGAAAAAACCAAGGAATAATAGTAAAAATCTTAACAACATTAATATTTTCTGTTCTATTTCCATGTAAACTGTAATTAAACCTGGATAGTCACATTAATAGAATTAGTGTTGCTAAAGTTTAGTAATTTTGTGCTGAATAACTTTATAAAAAGAAAAGAAAAAAGAAAAATGCTGGCTGCTTTTTTAAAAATGATTATTGCATTTTTTTTTGTGGGTAAAAATAAAATTTTTCACAATACAAACCAATATTTGTAAAATGATATATAAATATATATGCGTATATGTGCATTTGCTTACATAAATGTTATTTTTTTCATATATATTTTAAAAGATGCTTAGATTACATAAATGTTACACAAAAATTACAGGAATTCCCATGATCTCCACCTCCCATACCTCCCATACATCTCACATAAACATCTTTCATTAGTGTGGCACATCACCTGCAATGGATATACACATCCTGGGGTTTTACCACTAAGCATAGACCACAGTTCACATCGTAGACCACACTCTCTCCCACACAGTTCTGCATGGTATATGCTGATGTAAAATGGCCTGTATCCATCACCACAATGTCACTCAGGACAACCCCCAAGTCCTGAAAAAGGCCCTGTATTACAACTGCCCTTCCCCTCCCCGTGACTAGTATGCATGCAATTTAGCCATGGCTTAGCCCAAATAACAACCAGACCTCCTACCTTGCCTCCAAAAAGCTGTTTCAAAATTTTTCCTTATAAATGTTTTTTCACTGAAATACTGTTAAAATAGTAAACTAAAAAAGCAATTTTTCTGACAATTTTGCTTTACTTAAATATTTTCTCCCTAAATGTATACAGATTTATTGATCAAATAAGCTAATGTCTACTAAGTGTTTAAAAGAAAAAAGGAAAATTGTGTTTGTGTTTAAATTATGCTATTATTCTGATAAGTTTAATTTGGGTAGTAATTGTACACTGTAAAATGTTTAGAGATAGTTTGCACCATAATTTTAGTAAAATACATGTACAGTATATAGAATCCTTTTTTTTTTTTAATTAAGGAAAACCGCTTGAGTATGGTTTTGTAAAGAAAATTCCCTCAGCTTTCCATAAAGGCAAACTGAGAAAAATCTGTGCCTCAAGGGGCAAATGCATAGACTTTCTAAGGAAAAATTTCAGAATGCCCAACCCTAAGTTATGTTCCTTGGCCAAATTGTTTCTTCTCAAGAACTCTCACTAGACCACTCTTCCCTAAGGCCATTCTTAGCTTCCCAGAACCCACAATCAAATGACAGCCCCTTGTCTTTCTTGGGCTGCCTGGATATTGCCTTTTATGGATCCCTTGCTTTTCTTCCATTGCCCAGCCTTTACAATATCCTCAAAATTTCCTAACTTGTAACTTCTCACTCTTAGACCTGCTCTTTCAGCATTCCAGTCTCTGCAGCAAGTGCTGTTAAAACCCTCTTCTCTAGGCCTTCCTAATTACACTCTCGCCTTCCAGCTGTTTGTAAATGAAAAAAAAAAAAAAGAGAAAGAATGCAAGGGGAGCACTAGCATTTTCACCACATCTGCTATTACAGCCAGAACTTGGATGCAGTAACTCAGGGTCTTCCCTCCTGCTTATGCACAGTCATTGTCACTGGACTTTGCTTCAGGAAGTCACTGAAATAATCCTAAACTTGGCTTTCACAATTTTAGTGTCTCATACTGTGGAGACTGTTAAACAGCCATCATATTCAGCATTTCTCTACAAGCTAACTTTCAGACCTAGAAGAATCCTTGTTAAACAACACTAGCATTTCAATTAAGTGTATTGTTTCCCAACTTTGTCATTTTTCTCCCCAACTTGCCCTCCAAAGATGACTCTATGCCCCAAAAGAGCATTGCTCTTCCTGTCTCAATCCTGAGCCATGACCAGACCTCACTGAAACCACTCTGAAAGAAAACCTGACAATTTCTTATTTATAGATGTATGCTATCAAAATGAAAATGGACATCTAGTTGTGAGATATAAAATAAGAACTTCTGCTGAAATTTAGAACATGGTCCCCTCTCTGTGACTTTCTCAGCTCAACAGGCAGAACTCAGAGTGGTTATGCTGGCCTGCTGCTTGGCAAATGTAAAGCAATTACCATTTACAAAGTCACTATGACTTTGGAGTAACTCAGGACTTTGGCATGCTCTGGAAACACCAATGTTTCCTTACATCCTCTGGCTAGCCCATCAAAAACAAGGTTTGTGTAAGTGAATTTTTTCAAAGTCTTTTGCTTCCCAAGGCAGTAGCAATAGTGAAAAGTGAAAGATATAGCAGAACTGAATTAGAAGAAGCCCAAGGAAATGTGTTAGAGGACACTGGTCCTCCTAAACGTGCAAGTATGAAACACAAGTGAACTATTGGAACTTACCAAGCCAGCCTGTCTTCTCCCTCTGCACTGTTGCAAGGGACACCAAGAGATGTCCTTAAATGACATTGTACAAGCTCAGGAGACTATGTTTGCCCCAGATCTTAAAAATCTGGAATGCCAAGAGGGACATAAAAATCCCCAGAGTGAACTTTGGGTCAGCCCCTATGGTCTATTTATCTTTCCAGATCTCATCACTTACCCAATGATAACTCACCTTCATACTCATACCCACTGGACTCCTAGTAAGCTTGAAGATCTTTCAAGAGAGTATTGGTGGGGAAATTTAAAATATGAAAATCAAGAAGCAGCTGCAAGTTACAGCCTCTGCCCTCAATGCAACCTGGCTCAACCCTTTTAGCCAGTCCCTGGAAAGTTCCCACCACCTCAAGGGCCTATGGAGATCTTGCAAATCAGCTTGATCCAACTCCTTCCTTGCCTGTAATATAAGGATTGCCTTGTCTATATATTCTCTCATTGGGTAGATGTTTTTCTTGTAATACAAGCAACAGCCACATTCAAAGCCAAATTTCTATTAGAAAAGATCATCACCTGGTAGGGAGTTCCTTGAGAAATCCATAATGACTTTGAATTCACTTTACAGGACAACTCCTTTATAAATGTCAGTCAACTTCACCCATCCTACAACACCTCCAATGTTCTTATTAACCCTAATCAATTGGGCTTGTTGAAAGCATCTATGGCCTAATCAAAACACAGCTAGTGAAACTTACTGAATGATTTTCCCTCCCTTCAGTTAAAGTTCTCCCCTAGTCCTCATGAACTTACAGAGATGTCCTTTCAGTCTTGACCAACTTTTCCCTTATGAAATAATTAATGGCAGATCCAGACCCTTATTTCACTGGTCACAAACTGCTAAAGTTAGCTCCTTACTGACTGCCTTCTGCCAAAAATTCTCACAAACTCTTTTTGAACTCTGCAGAACTGTTTCTGAGTCTGTCTCTACAGATCTCCCCAATTGCCCACCACTTGTGCAACCAGGAGTTTGGGTGCATTGGAAATAGCATCTTCAGAAGCATGGACTGGAGACCTAGTGGAAAAGACACTTTCAAGTACGCCTTACCACCCCCACTGCCACAAAGCTTTAAGGAATCAACTCCTGAATTCACCTATCACACCTAAAACCAGCCCCATCCCCCACTGAAAACATTAGAGACCTGACACTGCAGTCCCACAGGGTCCAGAGGCAGCCAGCATCTGACACAAATGACTCTATCAAGACTCTCAACTTGGGTTGAGTGTACTTTATTATTTTTTCTATTTTTTTTTAATTATGGGTAAAAATCAAAATTCTCACAATACATACAAACATTTGCAAAATGATATATAAATATATATGCATATATGTGTATTTGCTTACAAAAATGTTATTTATATATATATATATACATATATTTTAAGAGGTGCTTAGATTACCTAAAATATTACACGGAACCCACTGGGAATGGAGAGGGCCTGCATCTGCAGGCAGGATCATCCCACCCACC
>JAKSZT010053854.1:1192819-1227591 GCA_026826555.1 Tolypeutes matacus | reverse complement strand
TCCCTTCTCTTCTCCTTCTGGGATGCCCATAATGCGTATGTTTGTGCTTCTTGCATTATCGGTTAATTCCCTGAGACCATATTGGATTTTTTCTATCTTTTTGTCTATCTTTTCTACAATCTCTTTGATTTCAACTGTATTGTCTTCCATATCACTAATTCTTTCCTCTGCCTGTTCAATTCTGCTGCCATGTGAGTCCAGCGTCTTTTTCATTTCTTGACTTTTGTCTTTGTTCGCCATCATATCCATTACCTTTTTAGGTGTGTTAGCTTTTTCTTCAGTATGTTCTCCCAGTGTCTTCTTTATATCCTTAATCTCTTCCTTCAGTTCTTTAAGTTGGTTCATGATATTTGTTTGGATAGCTTTGATTAGTTGTTCGATGTACTGCATTACTTCCTGGTTTTTATTTTGTGCACTGGACTGGTCCATGTTTTCCAGTTTTTCAGAGTCATTTGTATTTTTCTGTTGCCCTCTGGTCATCCTATTATCTTGATGGGCTTGTTCAGTTGATTAGCTTTTCTCTATGCTCTAGAATTTTATTTAGCTGTTGGTTCTGCGTGTGAGTTAAGTTTTCTCTTTGGCAGTTTTTCTTCTTATTTTATTTCCTTACTTCTTTCTATGTTCGCTTGAAGGCAAAATGTTAGGGCCAGAGGAATCAAAAGATGTAAGGAAGGCAGAAGGGTAATAGAAATATTGATAAAAGTTAGAAGAGGGGCAAAATGAGACTTAATGAGATGAATATTTAACTTGTGTAGGCAGTGTAGAGTACTAGGAAAAAATATGGAGTTCCTATAATGGACTGGGAAAACAAATGGAGAAATATATATATATAGTGATTTAGAATGCTAGAATTATGCGGAGGTAGAGAAATAGTAGAGAAAGGTCTGAAAGGAAAAAGTTAATACTAATAAAAAAAAAAGAAAAAAGAAGAAGAAAACAAAATAGATGGCATAAAAATTGACACCCTTAAGTTGTGGGCCTATGAAAAAATGTTGTCTCTAAGAGCCACAACAGAAAACAGAAGGTAGAAACATGCAGGAAGGATAAGCGATAGTTTGTAATACAGAATCAATATATACAGAGAGTGGGAAATTACTGAATAAGAAGCCCAGCAAATAAGCTACCAGCTGGCAGCACCTATTTAAAAAAATAAAAATAAAAGGAAAAAGGAAGGGGGGAGGAAAATGGGAATAATAGCAATAGACCAGAAAATAACAGAGAGAAACCAAAGATCCACCCAGGCAAGCAGTCAAACAGAGCTAAGGGGGGTCAATGATTCCCCTAGGGTCCACGTGGATCCTTCCTGCCTACTTGTGTTTATCAATG
This sequence comes from Tolypeutes matacus, assembly GCA_026826555.1. Taxonomy (NCBI): domain Eukaryota; kingdom Metazoa; phylum Chordata; class Mammalia; order Cingulata; family Chlamyphoridae; genus Tolypeutes; species Tolypeutes matacus. The sequence goes on along the minus strand of JAKSZT010053854.1, from coordinate 1,226,265 downwards.
AATTTCCCCACAGGGTTCTATATGCAGGTCCTGAAGCAGCTTTTAGCTATTAAACTAAATTAAAAATAATTTATTTTTCAATTGTTGAAGTGACCTCACTTTTTTTTTTTTTTTTTTAAGCCAAATGCAGGACCCAAAATAATTCCTCTTCTAGACCAACCCCCTTACGGAAGGGACCCTAGCTGGGCCCGTGGAAATTAATCAAGCATGTCCCATTTTCCGGACTCCCCAGGTTAGCTGAAACTCTGGTGTTAGTCAGTGAGGAGTGCTAAAGACGGCGGATTCCGCCCCTTCTGGCGCCGAGCTCCAGCGTCACCGGGCTGCTCAGTAAATCAGTTTGAGTGCAGATTCGCATCTGCTCTCAGCCTAATGCTACTTCAGGCCGGCTTATCTGCTCCCCAAAGCTATGGGGTGGTGCAGGCAGCCAGATCGATGTCTAAAATATAAAATACCCTTCCCTGTCTTCCAACCGAACCCTCCCTTCTTTGGGAAGTGTCCCTTCCTCCTGGCTCCGCAGCTGCCTGGGTCTTATCCCAGGGTGGCTAGGGAAATCAGCTGCGTTCCCTGACTAAAATCCCCCTTCCATTCACCGGGTGCTGACTAGCTCATTTGCTCTGTTCACACAAGGTCCAAGGGGCGCCAGGCAGCCAGCTCCCCAGAAAATAAAACTTTTTTCCCCCTGCCCGTGGCTCCAAATGGTCATTTTATTATTTTTTTCTGTAACCACGGGGCTCAGCCGCCTGTGCCAACCTCCACCGGCAGCCTCAAAACTCACGAATCTCCACCGTTCCATCCACGCCGCTGATCCGCGCAGATGGATGTCCCAAGCCTTTCACTCCACGTGTGCACAGCACAGACCCCCGGGCAGGACCCCGTCCCCAATCCGCCTTGCTCTGGGAGCTTGCAGTGTGCGCCCTCCTACACTAACGCCATCTTGCCCTCTCATCATTGATGTTAGTTTTAAAAGGTTAGTTTTTTAATAGTTTTTTTAAAGGAGGTACTGGAGATAGAAACTGAGGCCTTGTGGACATGAAGCAGATGCTCAGGGACTAAGCTACAGCCTCTCCACAAAAGGTTAGTTTTCAAACATATGAATCACTTTAAGATTAAGGCACAGAAATAGATATCTCGGGAAGTAATGTTCACTGGCAGGAAAAAGAATAGTCTTATTATTTCAGAAAAAGAAGTGGATGGCATAATATCAATTGTTAATGCAAGCAGCCAGAGATATAGTATGTATAACTCATCATGTTAAATCAGGAGTATTCTTGATTCTAATTAGTCTCCCACCAGTATTTGCATTCATTTCCTAATTCCTAAAGATAATAACATTAAAACACACGCACACACACCTCATGACAACAATGTTTTGCAAAAACACTACTTAAAAGCATGAATGTAAAAAAATTAAGACACTGAAATAAACATTTTATCCAACTAATCAAATTATCCCATGGTTTCTATCACTTGAATGTAAGTGTTCCAATAATTAGGACTCAATTTCATTCTTCTCTGACCTGCTGGCACTCTGCACATCCCACACCCCAGACAACTATTAATAAGAACAAGTTGGAAATTTACCAAAGATTTACTAATAGCCAGTTGGGTCATTACTTATCTCCAATAAATTGGGAGATGCCAACTTTGCCATAGGGTTAATGTAATTTACTTTTGCTCATGGTGCTTTAGCAACCAACTTAAAAATACAGAATTAATCTTACCAATTATTATGACTTAAAGGGTCCAAACAGCAGCTATTTAACTGATTATCATGGAAAGGAGAAGAAACAAAAGAACAGCAAAGAGCACAGAAAAATGCTTACTTAGCACAAGTCACTATACAAGGAACCTCACCTTGTAGCTTTTTTTTTTTTTTTAAGATTTTATTTATTTATTCATTTATCCCCCCCCTTGCCGGTTGTGCTCGCTGGGTCAGCTAACCAGCTTGCCTTCACCAAGAGGCCCCGGGAACCGAACCCGGGGCCTCCCATATGGTAAACGGGAGCCCTACTGACTGAGCCACAGCCGCTTCCCACCTTGTAGCTTTTTAAATGTACCTCCTTCATTCCGGCTGCCAACTTTCTCCTTTAAAACTCAAACCAGAAAGCAGCTGAACTTTGCCCAAGCTATCCCTATTAGACTGATCATATAGTGTGCATATAATAATCATGGGTATATAAGTAAATGATTTACAGATACAACCCTGTAGAACCTGAGGATTCAATGAAGTGGTTAGGTTAAAAAAATAAAGAAATTAAAGAAATAATGGTTAACTTGATATAAGAATAACACCCACAAAATTAAGGTTTTTAAACAGCTATTAAATGAAGTGTTGGTGATAGGCTATGCTAGAGGACAAAAGACATTGGGCCTATGCTCAAATTTTTTCACATACTTTCTCCTTCAAAGCCCCTTGAGATGATGAGAGAAGCAGCCAGATATAACCACTTTGTTCAACCCTCCAAGGGAAATCATACAGGGTGGCCCCTAAGCATGTCTCCCTCTCCTTGAGGCTGAATCCAGCCTTCATATTTGGTAACCATGGAAGTTAGAGGCAAATACACCATAGCTGATTGTCACTTTCACTAGCCCTCTGAACCTCTAGAAATGACCCCAAGTGCCAGGATAGGTAAGAGCTAAGCATGTTCAGAGTATTACCAGGCATGATCAGGAGAAATTTGGGCAGAGTTCTGAACCTTGGATCCTGTAGTTGAGCATTGAATTTGCCCAGATCTTTTTTAATAGCCATGTGCATTTCAATCTCATAGAAACTACTCCACACAGGAATATCATGTAAGAGATAAACAAGAAAATAAAGAAATGTCCAGATTCAAGGATGAGTAGAATTCTGAGAATCAACTCACCAATTGAAATTGCCCACCTACCTGAGCCTGTGTGGGAAACCATGAACAGGAGGAGGAGGGATCCAGCAACAAGACAGGGTGAAGCCATCTCAGGTGACCTCCCTGGGGTCTTCACTACCATTTATCTACATGGGGAGAGAGACTTGGTGAAGGAAGGAGAGTTGCTGTCATCCAGGAATAACTAAGGAACTCTACCTTGCAGATTTGTAAATCCCCTTCCTTTCTCTGCCAACTACCTGTTAAATATGAAAGTAAAAAGCAGGTGCACTTTGCCCTGCCTATCACTAAGAAGGTGATCATGTGTAGGAGGGTGTGTTTGGTTGCATTTAGTTATATGCCATCTCAACTGATATTTTTACAACCTATATTGATTTTTTAAACTTTTTATTGAAGTTTATCATTCCTACATGAACATCCATGTAAATAAGTGTAGAGTATAAGTTGTGAACTTATAAAACAAACATGCATATCATCATACAGGGCTCCTGTAGTTCACTGCACCACCAACATCTTGCATTTTTGTGAAACAATTGTTACAAACTATAAAAGAGCATTGTCACAACATTACTACTATTTATAGCCAATATCTTACCTTTGGTGTATTGTTCCCCCAACCCACTTGATACTTGAATTACTATTATATACTTGTTACAGTTCATGGGAGAATGTTCTTTATTTGTTCTGTTAACCACAGTCCATCTTCCAGCAAAGGAATCTCTATGTTACACAATCCCATGCTTTGTACAACCTATTCAAAGTATATACTCAGTGGCTCTCATTTTCATCATGGAGTTGTGCTGTCATCACATCAGTCAATTTTAGAACATTTTCATTATTCCAAAAGGAAAAATCCCATACCCTCTTATACTCCCATTGCTGTCCCTTAGAATTGACATAATATCTTCTTTGCCATTGCTGCAAAAATATAATATTACTGTTTACTACAATCCATAAGTTACATTAGTTGTCATTTTCCCATGTATCGCCATATTTAACACTTAACTTTCTTATACAATTAAATAGAATCTTCAGCCATTGCCAAAATCACTATGTTATAAAGTACCTACATTATTCTGTAGTTTCCTTTCAATTGAAATATTACTTCAACAATCTACTCCTTTCAGCCACAATCACATTAAAAATCAGCAGTGTTAGGTATTTCACTATAATGTATTACCATCCACTCTATTCATTTCCAAACATTTACAATAAACCTTATCAAAATTCTACATACATTAAGCATCAGTTTCCATTCTCAACCCAAAATTCTATTTCCTAGTAACCTGTAGTCTAGAGTTGACCTCCATGAGTTTACTCATCATTTTAGTTCATATTAGTGAGACCACACAATATTTGTCCTCTTGTGTCTGGATTATTTCACTCAACTTAATGTCTTCAATGTTCATCCATGTTGCCATATGCATCCCAATTTCATTTCTTCTAGCTGAATAATATTCCATTCTACATTGTATTAGTCAGCCAAAGGGTTGCTGATGAAAAATACCAGAAATCAGTTGACTTTTACAAAGGGTATTTATTTGGGGTAGAATCTTACAGTTACCAGGCCCTAAAGCATAATTTACTTCCCTCACCAATGTCTGTTGCCATGTGTTGAAGCAAGATGGCTGTCAACATCTGCAAAGGTTCAGGCTTCCCCTTCCTCTTAAGTCTTCATGATCCTGCTTCCAATATCAGCTATAGGCTGTGATAAGCCGCATCTCTCTCCCAGCACTCATTTCTGTCTGGACTCAGCTGCTCTCCTCTCTCCACAAGGCTAGCTGTAGACTATCAGGTGAACAGCTTGTCTCTCCTTCCAGAGGCCTTTGCCATACCTAATGGAGCCTTCTCTATTTCCTCATGTATCTGCTTCTCTGTGTATTTACTTCCTAGGGTTCCAGCATCCAAAACTCCAACTAACTCCTCTGCTTTGTCATTTGCCCTTGCCTTGGTGGGTGGTGACTCAACTTCCTACTGACTTGGCCCAATCAAAGCCTTAATCATAATTTAATCAAGTAAGAGTGAAACCTTTGCATCCAATATGATCTAATTTACCCAGAGAAACAGACCAATTTACAAACATAATTCGATATCTATTTTTGGATTCATACACAATATCAAACTGCTACAAAAGTATATACCACATTTTGGTTTTCTACTCATCATTTGAGTGGAAAACTCAGGTTGGACACAGTTTGTTTCGAAGGGCCTTCTTTTTCCAAGGTGTCTCTTCTCATAGTTCAGCCATATCACATTTCTATACACAGTCATCCCTAATAGGTCCTAGACTATAATACAAAGGTTATTTATTTGGGGTAGAATCATCATGACTCATCATCAAGTTCATGAGTCACTAATGAAACAGCTGATGCTCAGCATATTTACACATTTAAGATGCCACAAAATGGGGACTCCTCTGAAGAAACTTGAATAACTGCCTCTACTGACATGCCTTAAAATGGTGTCCAGTATTTATCCATCTTAGAAATCTATGCTTCTCTGCATTAGCAGTAATGTGTTATGAAAACCACTCAAACATCTTAAACCCTCCAAACTAAAAATAATCATAGATTTTTACAGGTGGCATAAAGAAAGCCAACACTGATATATAGTTTTCAAAATTCTAATTAAGACACACATTAAGGCACAGAGATTGAAAAAAAAATAGGTATGTAAAAATCTTTACCTTTAGGATGTCTAGCAACTAAGTGACATTCTAAAAGGGGAATAGAATGCCCAATCCAAATCTGAAAGGCATCAGAGGTATAATTTGTCATTCTTCTTCATTTTAACCTAGGCTCCTTGGCTACTAAGTGGATAAAAATGTGATATACCCAGTTCCTCAAAAGTGTCATCCAAATGTTTCAACAAGTAAGAAAATTATCCCCCCAATTCCAGATTTTCCATTTTGTCAGCCAAAAGTTCTGCACATGTTCAAGAATTCCTTTCTTTTGTTTCTCATTTCCCACTCCAACCTTTTCTTAATGGCAAAACTTGTAATGCAACAATTTTCACTACTAAATGGCTTGCTGACTCATGGCTCACTTTCTTCATATTTCTGCCAAATTTTGTCCATGATGCTTTTAAGAGCTCAGTGATTGAGCACCAATTTCCCATATACCTGGTCCCAGGTTCAATCCTTGGCATCTAAAAATAAAATTAGGAACTTGGGGGGCAAATGTGGATCAAGAGGTTGAATGCCTGCTTTCCACATGGGAGGTTCTGGGTTCGGTTCCTGGTGCCTCCAAAAAAAAAAAAAAAAAAAAAAAAAAAAAGAATAAGCAAAACAAATGAAAAAGCCAACTCAGGATAGATGATGTGGCTCAGTAGTTGAATGCTGGATTCCCACGTATGAGGTCCCAGGTTCAATTCCCGGCCACCTGATACCAAACAAATAAACAAACAAACAATTAAACGTCTAGTTCTTTAATTCACCTCCAGCATAAGACCTTGTAATTAAGACCACCTCATGGCATCTGGGAATGTGTTTGATTTTTTGGAAAACCTTCCTTCCTTCCTAGTCTAATGCTAGGAAAGCTGTAAGTGCTCCATATATGTTAAATAAATAACTAGATGCTACAACCAGAAAATCCCACCAAGAAATAAATGAAAAAAAAAATTGAGAAGTGAGAAAGAAGCCAAAAATGCTTTGGAGATTCAATTCAGCAGAAGAATGAAATACTGTGTTTTTGAATTATGTCAGGTGTCACATGTTGATTTAGTTTCTAATGAAGAATGAAGGGATTTAATAAATGCTGATAGGTAGCTATGACACGCATCTTTTTTTGACTCCCAGAATAGACTTTAAGGCAAAAACAATGATATATAATTCCATTTTATAAATTGTTCATACTGGATTAAACCATGCAGTGCCATAAGGAAATTGTAGACAAAGAATTTTATACTAGGGATGTGTTTCTTTGTTATGTTAATATTGTTATTAGTTTAGTTTTTACTAAAAAAGCTACCTAAATTTTATGGTCTTGATTATATGTGTGGATATAGTTTCCTTTTCTAAAAAATACCAGAATTGGAGTACTAGTGAAAGGGAGCTGATGTAATATAAGAAAATTATTATTAAGAATTGTGAATGCATTATCAATAGTCACTGCTCATTTAGTCTAGAATTGTGAATGATTAACTTGTCCTTTGGAATGCTGGAATGCTGCTATGCAGGCAACCCCATCACCTAGTAATTAAAAACAATGTTTAGGAGGAGCAAGTCACCAGACATGATATTTGCATGTCCTGTTTCTATCCTCTGTAAAGTTAACATCAAGTTAAAGCTGATGTGTATTGAAACCTTCATGTTCCTGTTTAGTGTACCCTGAACAGAAGAGAACAAAAGAACACTGAAAACTATGTGTCTCTCCTGTGGAGGGCTGGTCACTCCTTCCCATGCTGGATGGATGCATTTATTTTCCATGAGGTCATCCCTCATGAGTTGCAAAACTCATTGGAGTTCTGAGGTTCTGAACCCCTTAAAAGGGATGGTCCTTAAGCTGCTAGTGGAAGTCTCACCTAGTAGGGGATGCTCTGCCTGGGACTATTTTTTTCCAATCAGGTCTCTGATCAGCTGCTGAAAAAGGGATTTCCCAGCCTTGTGAAAGATCAGGTGTGTTTTTCCCTGATTTAGTGAGTGGTTATACACACTTTCATTCTTTCTTATGTGTTTAATTATTTTCTTTTATGGTTGCTCAATTGTCATAATGAGTTGATATAACCACAAACCCATTTGATTAAATAAAGTTGATAACCTCAAACTTATTTCATTAAATAAATTTGCTTTGCATAGCATTTAGAGTTTCTGCCTCTTCCTTAGGAAAACATTTTCGCATAGTCAGCAAGATTCATTAGATATTAAGCTTCCATTATTGTTAAACTTCACTTAGCAAAACTTTTTGGCATAGTCAGCAGAATTCATTAGATATTAAGCTTCCATTATTGTTAACTTTTATTTAGAAAAATATTTTGGCCTGATCGGCAGGAGAGAAATAAATTGCTGAAGGAGTTGAAAAACTTAGCAACTAATGTACTCTGTTTCGCTTCTATACTAATTCTAATTAGGCCCATATAGTCAAATTGATAAAATTAGTGCACAAGTTTTATTAAAAGTAACTTTCAGTTTTGAATCAATAGCTGACTCCTGAACTTCAAGTCTAAGTGTATTTCTAAAGAGTAGCTACCCAAAATATGTGTGTTAAATATGTCTAAATGGCTAAACTAGAGTTTAACTACCTTTATGTTCCTCAAGTAATCCTAAGTGGTTGATGATTATTAATAAAAATGTTTCCAAGAGAGAGCTTGCATATAACAGGTAACACGGATTCCAGCAGAAATCTTAAAAGTAGTAAAATCAGAGATGTGAAATGATGGAGGGCTTGAAGAGAGCCATATCCAAGGAGTAAGAATTATGAGTCAAATTCATGAGCTTTATGTTTCAGTTGGTTTGTCTCAACTTTTTGTGTTTGTCTGTTCAGAATCTGTTTATATTTTGATACCTACAAATGGAAATATTAAATTTATAAATGAAAATTCTAAAAAAGGGCTCTATGCAAATGTCAAAAATATTGTTTTTGCCTCAATTGAAATGTGATTAGGAATAGTTATAAGTTTGTAGAAGCATTGTGTAAACTGAAATATTTAAACGGATAATTCCAGGAAATCATTATTAAACAGAAACTGAATTGATGCCAATAACAAAATGTAACTTCAAAACAGAAAAACCTGTCAGAGGTCACCTCAATCTGCATAATAAAAGTGGTGGTAAGGACAAGATAATATTGATTCCATTGGGAACCTAAGGTTTTCATGACATAATGGAGAAAAGCAGTTTTTTTCTGTATTGCTAAAATAAAATACCTGTTACTTAATGTAATAATGGTAAAGGTGTAAAAGTAAAAAAATTAAGTAATGAAATAGTTAAGTTCATTTAATATGCTATAAGCAAAATAGAAAATATTTCAAAGTGTTAAAAAATTAAAAAGAGTTCTTTAACCCTTTGTTAATTAAAGTTATAAGAGTAAAACGTTCATATGAATACTGAAAGAGTGTTTAAATGCCTGGAAATTTAACATTGTTTCAGCATAAGAGTAGATGAAATTATAATGTTGTTAATCATGGTTTAATTATTTTTAAAAAGTGAGGGCTGCCAGAGGTGGTACATAACAGTAGATTGTCTAAATTAAAGAAACACCACTGCTGAATGCAGCTCTCACAAATATTACTAGTTTGTTGCAAGAAAATAATATCCAGTTATGTCACTATCACTTTGTTTTAGAACTTACTGAGGTTTTCTTTAGTATATCTTTAGGCAAGGCAAGCCAGCCTGCACTCACCTTCATGTGAAAAGGCTAAGGGTGGACCATGCAGTGCTTCCCCAAGGTTGTGTGCACAGCCCAGCCATCTGCCTTGGCCAAGTAGCAAAGAGTCATCCTGAGTGGAAGAAACCTGTAGCTGTAACCCTACTGGAAATATTGTTCACCAGTAATCCCATTTTCAGAGTTAAAAAAGGCTTCAGAGACAATGGTATCTTATCTTAAGAGCCTGGGATGGGAAAACAATTGGGACAAGTTACAAAGTTTTGGTTGTCTATCAAATTCATAAGAGTGGTTCAGTTAAATAAAACAAAAACTATATCCCATGTTGTAAATGATAAAGTACAATACTTTTCCATATTAACAGAATTTGTAATATTGTTGGAGTCCAGGAGATACTTTATCCCTGATTCAGCTTAGTTATTAAAACCATTGTGTGTGTTAAGCAGGAAAGGTCATTCATGCAAATAGGAGGACATTCAACAGGATGCTTTGAAAAATAGTAGAAGGAATTGACACAAGTTTAAGCAGTAAGTGTGGTGCTAGATCTTTACCAGCCATGTGAATTGGATGTAGCCAGTGACAATACTGGCTCTGGGTGGGTTTTTTGGCAAAGGCAACATTCTAAACAAATACCCCTTGGGCTCTAATCACAAGTCTTGAAAGGAGTAAAGTACAATATAGCCCCCTAGGAAAGCAACTATGTGCAGCATACCATGCCCTGTTGCAACTGAGAAGCTTAGCTCTATAGTTTACAGTCACTCTGAAGACTGCCATCCCTATCGAGGGGTGGATTGCCAACACTAAATACAAGATAGGAACAATGGACTGTTGTGGGCTGCCCTTTGTGGGGGAGAGATTTGTGGAAGAACATCTGGGATGCCTGCTGGCAGTGGTAGGTAACTGTCATGTTCCTGCCCACTTCTCTAACACCCCTCTCAGGGCTGTTGAGACAGATGCTCTCATGAAGATCCAGAGCCTTGCCATTGAGACCTGAGTAACAGAAGAGTGGTTCCACAGGAAAATGGATATTGTGGCTGCTCATCCCTGTGACTGTCACTCACCAGCAGCTCATGGACATCACCCACGAGTGTCCTTTGTGCTCACTCCAATGGCTGCATCATCAGTCCCCTCCTGCTCTCAGAAGGTATGCTTTCAGTGCTGCAGACACTGCAATGGGACTCTTGTAAGCAGATCTTTAAAATAATGGTCTGTTTAAAATTAGTGTGGTGGGCTGTGGCTGCAGCTCCAGATAAGATGCTACCAGCAGGTCCAATGTAGGCATAGCGATTAGGATTTAAAGGGCCAGCCTCCCCATAGCCCAAAAATGGGGAAGCAATAATAATTTTTTGTTGCTTATGCCTCAAACTATAGAAAATGGGGGAAAATGTGATCATTCTGATCATGTTACTGGTCTATGCAGACTTACTGGTTGAAAATCTTAAGTCCATAGAAACTAAAAGTCATCCAAAACTGTTAAAATATCACCCAAGCCCTGCAGTTTATGGTACCTCAGATTACAGATACTAGAACTTTAGCCCATGATCCTATTAGTAATTGGTTTTCCTCTTTAAGCTGAACCTGGAAGAAAGCATCACTATTGCATTGTGATGTATTATATCAAGTTTTTCCTTGATCACTGGTGTCACTCATTCTGCTTAGAATCTATTACTAATATTACTGGTATTAGGGTATGATTTGTCCTAAATATATATGTAGAATAATTAAAATATAGACTCCTGTATTTAGTATGGTGTCTTCTGATGACTGATCTTAAATATGAAGGGCAACTGTTGTGAATACGGTGCCTTACAAATCAGGGTTGTTTTTCTTTTCTTCTCTCCTTATGACACTGGGAATATGTTTGTGTTGTTTTTCTTTTGTATATATAAATTTCCAATTCTTGGGATCGAATGATGTACTATAAAAAAAATATTATTAGGAATTGTGAATTCATAAGCTTTCTAATCAACAGTTGCTGCTGTTTTAGCCTAAAATTTTGAATAATTAACTTACGATTAACTTGTCCTTTGTCTTTTGGAGTATTGTAACTCTGCTATGCAGGCAGCCCCGTCACTTAGTAACTAAAAACATGTTTAGAAGGAGCAACTCACCAGATGTGATATTTACATGTCCTGTTTGTATCCCCTGTAAAGTTAACATCAGTTAAAGCAGATGTGTATTGAAACCTTCATGTTCCTTTTTAGTGTACCATGAACAGAATAGAACTAAAGACCCCTCAAGATGCTGTGTCTCTCCAGTGGAGGACTGGTCACTCACCCCCATGCTGGATGGATGTGGTTATTTTCAGTGAGGTCATTGCTCACGAGTTGCAAGACTCATTGGAGTTCTGAGGTTCAGAAGCCCTTAAAAGTGATTGTTCCTAAGCTGCCATTTGAATCCTGACCCAGATGAGGAAACTCTGCCTGGGACCATTTTTCCAGTCATTACTCTGATCTGCTGTTGAAAAAAACATCCAAGGCTAGTGAAAAATAAGATGTTGTGTTTTCCCCCAATTTGTTGAGTGGTTGTATATACTATCATTCTTTCCTATGCCTTTAATTCATTATTTTCTTTTATGATTGCCTAATTGTTGTAATCACTTGATATAACCATAAATTCATTTGATTAAATAAAGTTGCCTTTGCACAGTATTTAGAGTTTCTGCCTCTTCCTTAGCAAAACATTTTGGTGTAGTTGGAAGGATTCATTAGATATTAAGCTTCCATTAGTGTTAACCTTTATTTAGGAAAACAGGAGTACTGGCCAAGTATTTACAGCTCATGAAAATGTCCTCCTATTATGGCTTCCAGAACTAGCCATGGTAAAATGTATGCACTGATAATCATCTAGTAAAGATGAATCTATGTTGATGAAAAATTCTTCTGCTGAAGTTACTGTGAGTCTATGGACTTATTAAACTGCCCCTCCTAACATTTAACATTCACCATTTTTTACTTATACTTGGAATGAGCTGGTGAATCTTGAGCACACTGTCAAGGACCTGAGAAACAATTTGCTATAAGAGGTCATGTCTATAGTAGAATAACAGTAAGTCTACTCTACTCCATCATTCTACATTTTTAATGTAATATTTATGTAATCTAGGTATCTTTTAAAAATTAAAAAAATGAAACAATTGGGGAAATTTGAACACTAATTATCTATTTTATAACATTAAATAATATTTTCCCATTATTTTAGTGCTGTGTGTATTGATTAGGATCCTCATCATTTGGTACATATTTGGAAATATTTATGGAAAAAATCCTATTAGCTGGGATTTGCTGCATAATAATCCAGTCAGAAGGTAGGATAGAAATCTGTGTCTGTGTTTGGGGGAATAGGTGAGCTGATAATTGTTGAAACCATATATCAGGTTCATAAGGGTTCAGTATACTATTCTCTCTTTATTGAATATATTTGAAAATTGCTTTAATTAAAAATCAAATAATAAATGTGAACACACCCATGAAGTTTTTTCAGAACTATAAAATAAAAGACTCATATAAATTTAAAGTATCATTATTTTTAAAAAAGAGGCATATCTAAATATTACCTAATATATCTTAAGTAGAAAATAAAGAAATTTTGTTCTAAAACACCTCTAAAAGAGTTAGACATATTTATAATTTTCCTACACATGGATTTTCTGCCCCTTTTATTCGAATTGAAAATTAACTTAAATCTGGCTGTTCACAAGCCAGTTGAGCCCTGAATCTCAGCAGAGTTTCATCCAACACCTACCCTCCAGTTCACTGAGCTCACCCAGGACAACTAAAAAAAGGATGATGATGGACAATGCCATCCCCCAAATCAGAAAGTATCCACAATTCCAAGTAAGACAGTTCCATCCATCTGCCTCATGGGATCTAAGCCCCCTCTCAATCAGAAACAGAGTGGGCATCACTGTCCCAAAATCCTCAAATTGAGGAATGAACAAACATAATGGGGAAATGCAACTATGGACTACATTAGACCTATTATTACTCTAGAAATGGAAGAACTTGTATCATTGATATACAGGCACTGGCCACCAGAGGTTCTGAGAGAAGGGACAGGGAAGAATATGTGTAACATAGAGAATCTGGGAACATTGGAATTGTCCTGCATGATATTGCAATGATGGATACAGGCCTTTATATATTTTGTCAAAACCTATAAAATTGTGTTGTGAAGTGTGAACTATAATGTAAACTATAGACCATAATTAGTAACAATGCTTCAATATGTGTTCATCAATTGTAAAAAATGCACTACACTAATGAAAGATGTTAATGGGGGAAAGTGGAAAAGGTGGATATATGGGAATCCCCTATATTTTTGATATAACATTTTAAAGCTTTTTTTCAAAATGAAAAGCATATCACAAAACACCTCTAGCAATATCTCTCCCTTGGAATTCTCCTACTTTCATAGGGAAAGAATTATTCCTAAATTTTAGCCAAAAATACACCTAAAATGAATATAATTACAAAATTTGCATTTTAACTTTGATTGAGTCTAAGCTTTCCTTTCTGATCTGGCTGAATTCCCTGCAATTAGTTACATTGTCTTACTTACCTTTATGTAATCAAATTCCTATTATCAATGAATACAACCAAATACATTTCATGGCATGTATATCTTGTTTTTACTGATTTAATTAATATTAACTTTCCATAGATCAACAATGAATTGCATCTGGAGATGCAAGAGTGAGTGAAGCATGACTGGAGCCTTGTATGAGCTTCCATTTCATGAGAGAGACAGACAAAATAATATTTAAGGCACCACATCATAGATGCTGTGATAGATGCGAGTGAAAATTACTGCTGGAGGACAGAGGATAATGGAGTGTTTAACCTGAATAAACTGTAGTAAAGATTCCACAGGTTTGATGATGCTTGGGATGTGCTCAAAGGAGAAGTAGAATGCAGAAGTGGGACTAGCAGGATCAAAGCCTGATTTACTGGGAAGATCTTCACTTGAATTTCTCAAGGGTTCAGATTTCTCAGAACAGGCAGAGGCATCTGTACCTGGGCTCACTTTCTGCCTAGTAATCAGGAACATAAAACATGAGTGAAGCAATGTTCAAATCTGATCACAGAGATATGGAGAAATGTCTTTGAACTGGCTCCATTATTAATTATTAATTCATAAGGACTCAGGCATGGGTTCCTAGATCTCTCATCTTTTTCCCTCAAGATTTATACTTGTTCTGCCCAGTTCTAAGCAATCTTCCAAGAACTTATATTTCTTTATTTCCTTTCCAACCAGAGGCAGTTCCTTCACTCAATTCTTTCCCTCTAGACTCAAAGACTTTCTTCATATTCAGGCCAAACAATCTAAAGCTAAACCTGCCACTGCCAAATACAAAGTCAGAATTAGTTCTTCTTATATTATAGCTTATTCTTGGTTTCCAGGCAAAATCCACCAGGAGAAGAAAAAAAATGCTAGTTTAAAATCTGAAACATTACTTTGTGAAGAATAATTCATTTCAGTGGATGGAGAAAACAAAGAGTGAGAGTGGAGAATTTACAATGCAGAAAAGCTGGTTATTAAACTGGTATGATGACATTAATGGGAAATTTAAATTTTAGGATGACTCATTCTCAGTTACATCATTTATTTCTGCCAGAGCAGGAAAAAGAATAGCATTTGTCTTCTGCATAACTTAAAAATAATTGTTTGTGTGGGATGTGATGGGAGGTGTGGGAGGTGGGCAACATGGGAATCCCAGTGGGTTCCGTGTAATATTTTGGGTAATCTAAGCACCTCTTAAAATATATGTATATATATATATAAACAACATTTTTGTAAGCAAATACACATATATGCATATATATTTATATATCATTTTGCAAATGTTTGTATGTATTGTGAGAATTTTGATTTTTACCCATAATAAAAAAAAAATATGTCAACCATAGGAATAGCTAAAAGGCCAAAGTCATGATGTAAGATTGATGGTCTCTGTCTTAACATTTAGTTTAAAAGAAGATTTATGTGAAAAGACCTTGAATGTCATCTGTGCCAGCTCCTTGTCCTGTGGAGTAGGAAGCTCTGGTTTAGAGATGCTAAATATGAGAGAAAATTGAACCAGGATACAGGTTTGTTGGTTCTTTTTGAGCAATCTCTCATGTTGGTCCACATACACAAATGAAGGGTTTCTGTGAGCATTTGTGCCTGGTTCCATATTACCCATA
Organism: Tolypeutes matacus; assembly: GCA_026826555.1. NCBI lineage: Eukaryota > Metazoa > Chordata > Mammalia > Cingulata > Chlamyphoridae > Tolypeutes > Tolypeutes matacus. The sequence goes on along the minus strand of JAKSZT010053854.1, from coordinate 1,210,899 downwards.
TCTTAACCTGGTTGACATGCCATCCTCTGCTTTCCATGATAAATACAACCCCGAGAGACTGTAAATATAATGTTATTTGCCCCAGAATCTAACTTTTTAAGGTTTTTGAGAACATTTTCAATTTTGCATTGAAAATTTTATTTGGTACTCTGCTGCTTTGTTTCCGGGCCTGAGAGTGATCAGCCCTGCTGCAGCCCGGGGAGCGACACGAGCTAGTTGTGAGCCGTCCGGCGTGCACTCCGGAAGGGCGGGGGGGTGAAGAAGTTGTCAGGAGAGCGCAGGCCCGGCTCCCTGGTCTTCACAGAGGTTAAGGAGAAGTTATCACAGGGTCGCCGTTTGGTGCCCTGTGGTCTCCCTGACAGTACTAAATGAAGAGACACCACTCACTTGCTTGCTGGAAGGTAAGACCTTTATTCAGGGAGAGCTGCGCAGTTTTATAGGCAGAGTTGGGCGGGGGTGAGCGTGTTGTCTTCTGATAGGGCGAAGCTGTTGCTGGGCGTGGAGGGAAGATTTGGGAGGGAGGGGGGAGGCTAGAGGAGAAGGCCAACATGTCCAAATAAGGTTATGGCTGTGAGGGAATGCTGTGATAGGCTGATAGAAATGGGGAAGTTGGGTTCGGGGAAGAGAGAAGTTGGCTACGGGAAGCGGGTGGGGCGTAGCGCCCCACAGACACCTGTGGCAAGGTTTGACTTGGGTAAGCATTACCTCAGTACTCTCTAAGGATATATATATACACACACACACACATGCACACTCAGTTTGTGTTTTCATCTCTGCCTGTGAAGGTTAATTTTCATTTGGTCCCCTAGATTATGCTTTCAATAACTTCCTTTATTGACACTGCCTTTCAGGACAGGATATCTATGCTATTTACTAGCATAGTTTTCCTGATTAGCTGAAATGAGTAGAAAATTTGTCTACCAATGGCTATCAGGGATAAGATTTCTGATTTTTCATATAATATCTGTGACTGAGCCATTACTTGCTGCTTGACCTCTTTAAACACGACTACATTTAAACTGTGTTTTGTTATTTTTAATCACTTTAATTGATAAAAAACAATTGGTTCATTAATTATAACAAATGTACCATACAAATGTGAGATGTTAATAATAGGGGAAACTAAGTGTGAGGAACTGTACTACCTTTGTGATTTTTCTGTAAATCTAAAACTTCTCTAAAAATAAAACATATTAAATAAAAAAAAAATAATAGAGGGATATATGCATGATTGTTCTGTATACCCCCAACTTCTCTAATAAAATAAGAATAATAAAATAACAAAACAAAGAAAAAAAAAACATATTTATAAACCATACAATCCATGTGAAGTGTACAATCAGTGATATTTTGTATAATCTCAGAGATTTGCATGCATCACTTTTATCAAGATTAGAGCATTTACATTACAGCACAAATAAACAGGAAGAAGAAAAGTAACAACAAAAAACAAACTGACAAACAAAAAACATACCCGAGTAGTCACATCTCAATGTCTCTATCCTTCTCCTGCCATATGAGACTTCTAATCTATTCCTATCTGTATATTTCTGTTTTTACATTTTATATAGATAGAGTCAAACAACATATACTATTTTTTATCTAGTATCTTTCACATAGCATACTTCCTTTTCTGTCTGTCTTGCTTCACTCAACATAATGTCCTCAAGGTTCATGCATGTAGTCATATGATTCATGACTTCATTTCTATTAATAGCAGAATAATAATCCATCTTGGATATATATCACAATTTGTTTATCCATTCATCTGTTGATGGATACCTGGGTTGTTTCCATCTTTTGGCGATCAAGAATAATGCCACTATGAACATTGGTGTGGAGTTGTCTGTTCGTGTCCCTGCTTTCAGTTATTCTGGATATATATCTAGTAGTGGTATTGTTGGGTCAAATGGCAGATCTATATTTATCTTCCTTAGGAAGCACCAAAGAGACTTCCACTCTCTATGTACAATTCTCTGTTCTTATGAACAGTGACTATGCATTCCTATCTCTACATCCTCTCTAATACTTGTAGTTTTCTGTTTTTGTTTGTTTTTAATAGTGGTCATGCTAGTGGATGTAAAAAAATATTTCATTGTAGCTGTGATTTTCATTTCTCTAATAGCCAGTGAGGTTGAACTTTTCTTAATGTGGTTTTTCAACATTTGTATTTCTTCTTTACAATAATAGCTACTGAAATCTTTTGCCCAGTTTTTAATTGGGTCATTTTTCTTTGTATAGTTGAGTTTTAGGATCTCTTTCTATAACATGGATCTTAGACTCTTCTTAGATGTGTGATTTCTAAATATTTTCTCACAGTGAGTAGGCTGCCTTTTGACCTTCTTTACAAAGTCATTTGTGGTACAAAAGTGTTTAATTTTAGGAGGTCCCATTTTTAAATTTTTTTATTTTACTGCTCATGCTTTGGGAATAAGGTTTAAGAGACATCTGCTTAACTCAGGAGATTTAAGATGTTTTCCTACCTTATATTCTAAGAAATTTATGGTCCTCACTTTTATGTTTAGGTTTTTGATCCATTTTGAGTTTATTCTTGTATAGGGAGTTAAATGGGGATCCTCTTTCATTCTTTTGGTTATAGATATCCAGTTCTCCCAGAACCATTTTTTTTTTGTATTTGCTTACAAAAATGTTATATATATATATATATATATATATATATATATATATATATATATATACATATATTTTAAGAGGTGCTTAGATTACCCAAAATATTACATGGAACCCACTGGGATTCCCATGTTCCCCACCTCCCACACCTCCCACCAGAACCATTTTTTGAAGAGACTGTTCATTCCCAGTAAATTAGACATGGTAGGTTTTGATATTAAGTTGACCATAGAGGTTAGGGTCTATTTCTGAATTATCAATTTGATTGCATTCACTATCATTATGACAGTACCGTGATGTTTGAACAATTTAAAATACTCTGTAAGTTCAGGGAGCATGAGTCCTCAAATTTTGTTCTTTGTTTGGTTTTTTATTTTTGCTATTTGTGGCCACTTTACTTTTCAAATAAATTTGGTAATTGGCTTCCTATTTTTGTAAAGTAGGCTTTTTGAATATTGGTCGGAATTGCATTGAATTTGTAAATCATTTTGGGTATAATTTGAATCTTCATAATATTTAGACTTCCAATCCCTGGGCATGGAATATCCTTCCATATATTTAGTTTTTTTTTTTTTTTATTGCAGTGTTTTGTAGTTTTCTGAATTCAGCTCCTTCACATCCTTGGTTAAATTGATTCCTAGATATTTGAGTCATTGCTACAGTAAATGGAATTTTTTCTTGATTTCTTCCTCAGATTGTTCATTATTTATATAGAAACACTATGACTTTTTACACATTGATCTAGTATCCTGTCAAGTTTCCTGAAGTCATTTATTAGCTTTAGTAGTTTTGTTGCAGATATTTCATAATTTTCTAAGTATAAGGTCAAATCATCTGCTAATAGTGTTTGTTTTCCTCTTTTCCAATGTGGATGTCTTTTATCTTTGGCTGTGCCATCTCTTCCTATTTTTTAGTATTGCTAGTAATTATTTGCTGTTGTCCAGGCAGCAATCTATGCTGGTAAGTTTACTCTGTTGGTCTATTTCTCTATTGTCTAGTAATTGTAATTCATGGCTTTTCCTTTATTTTTAATTCAACATATTCTAAGTCCTTAAAACTGCCCAGTCTAAGTTATCTAAATAGGGCCAGAGTCCTAGAGTCCTGGAGCTTGACAGATTCAATTTTTTTTTCTTCCTCCATTTTCCCAGCCCACCAGCAGATGGTCTTCTTCAGAGAATCTTTCCCTAGAGGTGTCTCTGTCAAAATCAACTTGCCCATGATTCTTGTCTGGCCAGAATCAAGTTTCTGGCCAGACAAGAAACTTGATTTTTGGTCTTTGATGACCAAACTCAATGATAAGAAACAACTCTCTGCCATTCACCACACTCTCCCTCCTTCAAGGGAGAAAGACATCTGTTCCCCTCTTGGTTGGCTGCAGTAAGCCACAGTGTTTACACAGGCTGTTCATCTTGAGGGAGGAGGATGGGTGTCTTTATGGGCTCTTGGTTCTAGAAATTCATGGCTTTTGTTTGGCTTTTTTCCCCCCTCTCTGTCCCTACCCTCCTGGAAGATGCACAGCACTTTCCTGGTCTGCAAATTGCTAAAGTAACTCCCTTGGACAACAATTTTCCCTCCCTCCATTGTTTTTTCAAGAGAATTGAGCCCTGTCTACCTTCTCCTGGAACATGTTCACATTATGCTCAGTGATCAAAATATATGTGATTTCAATTATTTTAAATTTGTTAGCATTAGATTTATAACCTAAGCTATATTCCATGACGATCAATATGGCATGACTGCATACAAAAAACAATGTTTTGATTTTGTTTGAGGTAGGGTTCTATAGAAGTCAATTAGATCCTCTTTGTTGAAAGTGTTGCTGAAGTTTTCTAGGTCCTTCATTGTTTTATATGCATTTATTCTTCAATTGCTGAGAATGAGGTGTTCACTAACCGCTAATTGTGAATTGGTCTGTTTCTCCTTTTTGTTAAAGTTTTTACTTCATTATTTTTGAAGCTTTCCTTTTTGTTGCATACACATTTAGCATCACTTTGTCTTCCAATGAATTGACAATAATTTAAATTAATTTAAATATTGATGTTTTGAAATTAAAGGCAATTATTAACATTTTAGTGTTTAAGACTGTTATTTTATTGTACTATGTTTCCTCTTTTATCATTCCTATATTTCTCTTTTCTTAACACTTTCTACTTTCTTTGAAATATTTTTTCATGATTTGATCTGGATTTATCACTAAAGTTTGAAACATATTGCATTGAATTATTGCTTTCTTGGATATCTATGTATTATTATATACATATCTGACATTATTGACTAAGGATATTGAATTTTACCATATTGAATGATATATTAAAAACATACTTCCATTTAGGTCTCTTTATTCTTTTTTTGTTTAAAATATAATTTTCTTAAATATTTCCTCTGTATGCATTAATTTCCACATCATATGGTGTTGTGATTATAAATCCATTCATCAAGTATAATTTAAGAAAATCATAATAAACATTTAGTATATTATGTTGACCCATATTTTTTCCCATACTGATGCTCTTCTTTCTTTTCTGAACTTTTCAAGACTTATTCTGTTAGCATCTCCTTTCTATATGGAAATTTTCTCTTATACCTACTTTATGAGCCATCTTGTTAGCAATAAATTTTCATAGTTTTAATTTGTCTGAGATTACTTTTATGTCTCCAATACTCCTGAAGCATATTTCCAAAAGTTAAAGAATTCATGGGTGAGCTTTCTTCTTTAAATATTTGAAAACTATTGTGCAATGTCCATCTGGTCCCCCTAGTTTCAGGTAAAAGATATCTGCTTTCATTTATATCTTTGTCCCTCTAAGGTAATGCATCATATCTATGGCTTCTTTCAAGATATTTAAAATTTGGTTTTCAGAAGTTTCATTTTAATGTCTTCATATGGAGTATTTTTTTGGTGATTCCTCTAACTGGGTCCACTAAGCATCTTGGATGTCTTGTGTCCTGCAATAAACTTAGGCATTTTCCAGTAAAATTTTCCAAATATACTTTCAATACCCAAAGATTTCTGAGAGGATAAAAAATTCATTCCATTTTCTATGTTTTTAGATTGAGAAATTCTACTGATCTGTCCTCCAGTGTACTGATTCTATCCTCTGTAATCTCTTCTACTGAGCCCATCCTGTGAAGTTATTTCAGTTATGTTTTTTCAGTTCTATTTCTATATTGCTGTTTCTATTACTTCCATTTCTTTGATGAGGTTTTCTATTTCTTCACTGGTCCCCAGGGAATTCTTAAATGCTTTATGAAATATTTTTAAGACATCTACTTCAAAATGCTTGTCAGAAAATCCCAGCATCTGTTTCATGACAACTGCCTTGTTTTCTCCAAATGTCCTTATAAGATAAGTCTCCCACTTAGCCCCATTGCTCCCTGACAGGAGTAAGGGAATTAGAATATTTTCTAACCTTCTCTCTCACCATTTCCATGGGGTGTCATTGCCAAGTGATGTTCTAGCTCAGCTACACACTGTTCCTATTGATGCACTGAGTAGGGTGATAGCAGTGCTGATTTGCCATGACTCCCACCACCTTCTGCTATGTTGATTTAGGTTAGAGGTAGGAGTACAGCACCCCATGGAGAGTCTCTGACTCCAGTAGTGGGAGGTATGAGGAGAGTAGTGATTAATCCTGAAAAGAGGACCTTGTTCAATCTCTTGGTGTTGAGTGAGTGTGGAGGCACAACTCTCCACTGCGCCCACCTGACATGGGGAGAGGACAGTGTTTAAAACCTAAGAGGTGATGGTAATGGCTTTAGTTGTCCTTGAAACTCTCTAAAATTACTCGGAGGGAAAATCCAACAGTGATTACTGCATCCCAAGGTGGGAAGGATTATCAAATCACTGATAAGCTCTACTGATACTACTGCCTGCTTCTGGCTGTGGGGAGATGGAGAAAATGGGTACTTCCTCATATCTCTGAAACATAAAATGCAGAGGGGATTGGAAAAATTTTATTTCACAGTGGGACCAAGTTTATAAGGATGTTCACTATGGTTATTAAGTCCCAGAAGCACAAGAAAGATAGAAGTAATTAGTCATTTGCAGATACCTCACATTAGTAACATTATTGGCAAATACTGAGTAAAAGCTATTTTAGTAGGAAGCATCAATTGAAAGCCTCTGAAACTTTAATCCTATGTTCTAGGAGGTAGAGAAGAAATACTGCATCATTTGCTATATTTTCAATCATTCGACTGCCAATTTTAAGAAACAGAGCCTCCAATATATCCATGATTATTTTCTCTGTTTTCCTCCTTGAAAATGAAATATATTGCAGAATATATTTGTGGATGGTCAAATAGTTATCCCTGTGGAAGCCCTTAATATAGCAATTTTGCCAGATTTTAAACTTGATATGTCATTTTTGTTCTGGTGAATGTGTTCCATTAACAAACATCATTTTTTAAAATGTGGAAATAGAGAAACACAAAATTACTAACTTACCTCATAGATATTTTGCTCCCTTTCAAAAAGAGATTTTTGCAATTTCCTTGATCATTCTGTCATTTCACAGAAACCCACATTATTACCTCTACATATGATGACATCTATGCTAGCTGGAGCTAAGGATTAAGTAAAATAAAACCCTCTAGATATCATGTTAACATATGTTTTCACCAAAATGTGAGAGATTAACTCTACAGGGCATGAAAGACCTGCCAATTGATGTAGGTTTTAGGATATCAATAGTTTAAAGAATGCAGAAATAAATAATAAATTAGACCTGATAGGCTTATCAATATTACCTTGACTGTAGATATTAGGGTCTATTTCTGAATTATCAATTTGATTGCATTGATTAATGTATTTTATCTTTATGACAGTACCATGCTGTTTGACCAATTAATAATACTCTTTAAGGTCAGGAAACATGAGCCCTCCAACTTGGTATTTATTAGTTTATTTATTTATTTTCACTTGTTTGTTTGTTTGCTATTTGGGGCCGCTTTGCTTTCCAAATAAATTTGGTAATTGGCCTTCCTATTTTTGTAAAGTGAGCTGTTGTAATATTGGTGCAGGCAGAATAGTTCCATCCATCTTCCTCATGGGATATAAGCCCCCTCTCAATTGGAGGTGGAGTGGACATAACCATCCCAGACTCCTCAGGATTGGGGGAAGAGCTATGGACTAGAGTGGACTTACTGGTATTCTACTATCAACATATTATGATTTAAGCAATGGAAGACATTACAACATTGATGTGGAGCAAGTGGCCACTGGAGGCTCTGGGGGCAGGGAGAGGGAAATGTAGTTGTAATACAGGGGTTTTTTCAGGACTTGGGAATTTTCCTGAATGACATTGCAATGACAGATATAGCCCATTTTATATCATCATATACCATGAAGAACTGTGTGGGAAATAGTCTACAATGTGAACTATGGTCCATGCTTAATGGCAAAGCCCCAAGATGAGTTTACAATTGCAATGACTGTTCCACACTAATGAAGGATGTTTATGTGGGAGGTTGTGGGACGTGTGGTTGATGAGGCATATGGGAATCCCTATATTTTTTGTATAACATTTATGCAATCTAAGTACCTTTTAAAAAATTAAAAATAAAACAAAAAATAATTTCATTGTATATATAAATCAGTTTGGGTATAATTTACATCTTCATGATATTTAGTCTTCCAATCCATGGGCATGGAATATCCTTCCATTTATTTAGGTCTTCTTATTGCAGTGTTTTGTAGTTTTTAAAATACAGATCCTTTACATCCTTGGCTAAACTGATTCTTAGCTATTTGAGACATTTTAAGCTACAATAAATGGAATTTTTTCTTGATTTCATCCTCAGATTGTTCATTATTAGTATAAAGAATCAGTATGGCTTTTTGCATGTTGATCTTGTACCCTGTCAATTTTCCTGAACTCATTCATTAGCTCTAGAAACTTAGTTGCAGAAATTTCATAATTTTCTAAATATAAGGTCACATCATCTGCTAATAGTGTTCAATTTCTTCTTTTCCAATGTGGACATCTTTTATTTCTTTTTCTTGTCATACTGCTCAAGTTAGAACTACTGGCACAATTTTGACTAGCAGCATTGAATGTGGGCATCATTGTCCAATTCTCAATCTTACACTGAAAGCTTTCAACCCTTCCCTATTGAGTACCATGTTAACTGTGTGTTTTTCATATATACCATTTATCATGTTGAAGAATGAACTTCTATTCCTATGTTTCACAGTGTTTTAATCAAGGGAGAAATATTGGATTTTTAAAATGCCTTTTCTGCATCAATCAAGATGATTACCTACATATTTATTCTATTTTTTAATGTGGTGTATTACATTGACTTTCTTGTGTTGAACAATGCTTGCATATCAAGAATAAAACTGATTCTGTCATGGTGTATAATTCTCATAATATGCTGCTGGATTTGGTAGGCTGTGTTTTGTTGACAATTTTTGCATCATGTTCATTAGAGAACGTCATCTGTACTTTTCTTGTAGTATCTTTATCTGGCTTTGTTATTGAGGTGATGTTGGCTTCATAAAATGTGATTGGTAATTTTCCCTCCTCTTCAATACTTTGGAGGAGACAACGGGATTTGTATTATTTCCTCTTGAAATTTTTGGTATAGTTCACCTGTGATGCCATCTCATCCACAACTTTAGCTTTTTGGAAGATTTTTTTTTATGACTGATTCAATCTCTTTGTCATTGTTTTGTTTGAGTTCTTGAATTTCTTTTACATTCAATGTTTGTTGTTTGTGCATTTCTATGAATTTATCCATTTCATCTAGATTGTCTAATTTGTTGGTATACAGTTCATTATAATCGTTTCTTATGTTTTTCCAGTCATAATTATCAACCTTCATTAGATTTGAAGATACGAATGTGTTAAAAGAAAGAGGAAATAAAAATATATAACACACAGATAGTGTATTAGTCAGCCAAAGGGGTGCTGATGCAAAGTATCAGAACTTTGTTGGGTTTTTTAAAGGGTATTTTTTGGGGGTAGAAGCTAACTGTTACAAAGCCATAAAGAGTCCAACTGAAGGTACCATTAGAGGTACTTTCTCACCCAAAGTCTGTTGCCAGGTGTTAACACAAGATATCTGCAAGGGTTCAGCCTTCCTCTTTCCTTGTAAGGCCTTATGGTCCCAGCTTCTTCCAATCTCAGCTGTAGGCTGACATAAGGCTAGTCTGCCTCCCTGGGGCTCATTCCTTTCTGGGCATGGCTGCTTTCTTCTCTTCACAGGGTCAGCTGTAGATTATCAGGCATATCTCTCTTCATGGGGCCTTGTCTATGAAGCACTCTCTCTTCCTGCATATCTGCTTCTCTGTGTCTGTGTCTTCATGAGAGTCTGTTTTATCCCCACCAAGAAGGTAGGAGCTTCAACCAAGTCACCCTCATGGTGTGGCCAATTAAAGCACTAATCTTGATTTAATAAATTAGAAATGAAACCTTTGAATTTAATACCATCAAATATGCCCAGAGGAACAGAACTGTTTACAAATACAATCCAATACATATTTTTGGAATTCATAAACAATAACAAACTGCCACAGATAGTAATTGCAAAAGAAATAGAGTGTTAAAATATTAGACAAAATAGCCTTTAAGAAAAAAATGTTACTAGAAACAAATAGGGACTTGTTGTAATGATGCATAAGTCAATTCATGAAGAAGATATAACAATTCTAAACAAATATATTTCTAATACAAGAGGCTCAAATACATGAATTGAAAATTGGCAGAAGGGAGAATTGGATAATTTAAAAAATAATTGGAGGAATTAATACAGTGCTGTCAATAAACGATAGAACACTGGACCAAACAACAACTACAAAAAAACTCAACGAATATAGACTACCTGAAAAACACTAGTAACCAACTTGGCATAATTAACATATATATAAATACCACATCAAAACAGCAGAATACACAATCTTCTTTAGTACACAGGAAATAATCTCCAAAATAGACAATATGATATAGCATAAAACCAGCTTTAGTAATTTTCAAAGTGCTGAGATCACTAGTAATGTTTTTAGACCACAATATAATTAAATTATAAACTGCAACAGAAAGAGATTTGGGAAATCCACAAATATTTGGTAATTATAAAACAGAATTCTAAATATATCATGGAATGGAAAATAAATTAAAATTAATTTCAAAAATATTTTCAAACCAAACTCAATTTATCAAAATGTATATATGCAGCTAAACAAGGAATGCTTAGTATGATATTTTTACCATTACACAACTATATTAGAAAAAAAAATGGCAAATCAATAACTTATTACATTAACTATAAAAAATATATATAATAAAACTTAGAGTGGAGATCAATATAATAGAAAACAGAAAAATAATAAAGGAAATATATTCAACCAAAAATTGGTTATTTGAAAAATATGAACAAATTAAAAAAAAAAACACAGAAATTTTAGCCAAATTGAAAAAAATCTCATTACCAAAATCAGGAATTAAATAGACTATATCATCACTGATCTTACAGATACCAAGATTACAAGGAGTTTTGAAAATAACTTTATGGCAATGAATTAGACAATTTAGGTGAAATGAAAAATTCCCAAAAAGGAATTACCAAAACTCAATGAAAAAGGGAAAATCTGAATGAACCTATACCACCAAATGAAAGTGATTTGATAATTAAAAGTCCCAAAACTGGATGGTTTCCTTGGTAAATTCTGTGAAGTACTTAAAACAGAAATGCTAAGAATCCTCTTTATCTTCAACAAAATAGAGGATTGTACATATTTACTAACACTTACAACCAGGACAGGTTTATATAGTGAGACAAAGTCAATGTGAAACAAAGAGGTAAAGAAAGTCATTATGCTTTCATGAATATAAACAGATAAGCAGCAAAATATCACAAACCAGAGCTTGCAATGTTTAACAAGAATTATGTACTTTGGACAAGTAGGATTTAACTCAAGAATGAAGGGTTGGTTTTATCTTTAAAAATTAATATAATATATCCTATTAATAGAAAAAGAGATAAAAATTACATAACAATCTCAACAAACAAAGAAAAAGGATTTGACATAATTGAAACAACATTAATGTCAACAAACTTTCAGAAAACTAGAAAAAGAATGCAATGAAAGACAACTAACACAATGGAAGAAAATAATTGTTAACTACATTAGTCAGCCAAAGGAGTGCTGATGCAAAAATACCAGAAATTGGTTGGATTTTATAAAGGTGACTTATTTGGCATAGAACCTTACAGTTACCAGGCCATAAAGTATAAGTTACTTCCCTCACAAAAGCCTATGTCCACATGTTGGATCAAGATAGCTGCCAATGTCTGCCATGATTCAGGCTTCCTGGATTCCTCTATTCCAAAGATTTGCCACTGTCTGGGCTCAGCTTCTCTGTTATCTACACAAGACCAGCTGTAGACTATTAGTTGAATGGCTGGGTTCTCTTCCTGGGGCCTTCTCTCTTTCTTCATGACCAAGTTCCTCTCTGTGCTTACATCCTGGGGCTCCTGCTCCACAATGATAGACATTCTGACCAATGGAACAGAATTGAGATTGAGATTATTTTCTTGATTTCCTCCTCAGATTGCTCATTATTGGTGTACAGAAATGCTACTGATTTTTGCACATTGATCTTTTAAACTGCGACTTTCCTGAACTTCTTTATAAGCTCTATAATCTTTGAAGTAGATTTCTCAGAGCTTTCTATGTATAGGATCATGTCACCTGCAAATAATGAAATTTTTACTTCTTCCTTTCCAATTTGGATGTCTTTTATATCTTTTTCTTGCCTAAGTACTTGAGCAAGTACTTCTAAGACAATGTTAAATAGAAGCAGTGAAAGTGTGCATCCGTGTCTTGCTTCCAATCTTAGAGGGAAACATTCAGTATTTCATCATTGAATTTGATGTTAGCTGTGGATTTTTCATATATATCCATTATCGTGTTGAGGAAGTTTCCTTCTATTCTTATCTTTTGTAATATTTTTATGAGGTAAGTTTCCTATATTTTGTCAAACAATTTTCCTGCTACTATAAAGATTACCATGTGTTGTTATTTTCTTTCTATCTCTTTATTTTGTATGTTACATTGTTTGATATTTTTATGTTGAACTATCCTTGCATACCAGTGATGAAATCCACTTCGTCAAGGTGTATAATTTGTTTGATGTGTTGTTGAATACGTATGGCAAGTATTTTTTTTGAGGATTTTAATATCTATGTTCTTTAAAGAGATTGTTCTATAGTTTTCCTTTCTTGTGACATTTTTATTTGGTTTTGTTATTAGAGTGATGTAAGCAGTATTGAATGAGTTAGGCATTGTTCCCTCCACTTCTAGTATTTGGAAAAGTTTATGCAGGATCGACATTAGTGCTTTCCAGAGTGTTTGGTAGACTTCACCTGTGAAACCATCTGTTCCTGGTCTCTCCCAAGTTGTGTGTTTTTTTATGACTAATTCTATCTTGTTAATTGTCATTGGTTTGTTGAGTTCATCAATTTCTTCTTTCTACAGTGTAGGCTGCTTGTGTGTTTCTACGAATTTGAGCATTTCCTCTAAATTAACCATCTTGTTGGCATATAAATTTTCTAAATATCCCCTTTTGATACTCTTTATTTCTTTGGGATGTATGGTGATATCCCCTTCCTTGTTTCTTTTTTAATACATTTGCTTCTTCTCTCTTTTTTTCTTTGATAGTCTGCCTAAGGGTTTATCAATTTTATTAATCTCAAAGAACTAGACTTTGTTGTTGTTTTTTAATTTTTCTAGTGCTTTCTTTTTCTTTCAATTTCATTTATTTATGCTCTAATATTTGTTATTTCTTACTACTTCCTTTGGGGTTATTTGTTGTTCTTTGTCTTATTCCTTCAGGTGTGTAATTATTTCTTTAATTTTAGCTCTTTCTTCTTTTTTGATATATGCATTTATGGCAATGATTTTCACTTTCAGAACAGCTTTTTCTGCATCCCATAAGTTTTGATACATTGTATTGTCATTTTCATTTTTTAAAGGTAGTTATTGATTTATTTGTGATTTCCTCCTTGACCCGCTATTTGTCTAAATGTGTGTTGTTTAACTTCCATATCTTTAGGCCTAATCTGTTTTCTGTGCCTGAGTTGCAGCTTCATTCCATTCTGGTTAGAGAAATCACTTTGTATTCAGTCTTTCTGAATCCATCCAGAGTTGTTCTGTGGCCTAACATGTGGTTTATCCTGGAGAATGATCCATGTGTGCTTGAGAAGAATGTATATCCCACTATATTCAGTTATAATGTTCCATGCATTTCTAATATGTCCAGATCTTCTAATGTATTATTCAAAGATTTTGTTTCTTTATTGAGTCTTTTTCAAGATGTCCCATATAATGGTCATAATAGTGTATTAAAGTCTCTTACTATAATTGTAGAGACATCTATTTCTCCACTTAGTTTTTCCAGTTTTTTCTCATGTATTTGAGTTGCCCTTGTTAGGTGCATAAATGTTTATGATGATACTGTATTCTTGATAGATTATGCTTTTTATTAATATATAGTGTCCTTCTTTGTCTCTTACAATAGTTTTGCATTTGAAATCCATTTTGATCAATATTAGTATAGATACTTCTCCCTTTTTTTGGTTGTGTTTGCATGTAAAATAGTTTTCTAACCATTCAGTGTCAGCCTCCTTGCATCATTGTGTTTATGGTTGGTTTCTTGTAGACAGCATATAGAGGGGCCATATTTCCTTATCCATTCTTCCAATCTGTATCTCTTGACTGGTGATTTTAATACATTAGCATTCAATATTATTACTGTCAAGGAATTACATATATTAGTCATATTTTATTTAGGTTTATGTATGGTAAATGTTTTTATTTCTCTTTTTATAGTTTTGGTCATTCTTACACTCTCTTCCAATTCTCTCTCTGTCTTGTTTTTACCTTTCTACCTACACAATTCCCTTTAGTATTTCTTAAAGTGCAGTTTTTTATTGACATACTCTCTTAATTTCTGTTTATTTGTGAATATTTTGAACTCTCCTTCAGTTTTGAATGTCAGGTTTGCTGGATAGAGAATTTTTGGCTGGAATTTATTTCTTTTACCACCTTAACTATGTTCTACCCCTGCTTTCTTGCCTCCATATTTTCAGATGAGAAATCAGTACTCAATTTTATTGAGCTTCCCTTGTATCTGATGTTTCTCTTTTCTCTTGCTGTTTTCAGTATTCTCTCTTTTTCCTGAACATTTGACTATTTGACAAGTATTTGTCTTAGAGTAGGTCTGTTAGGATTTATACTGGTTGGGGTGTGCTACACTTCTTGGATATGTACATCCATCTCCCTCAATGGGGAGTTGAGGCTGGAATTTTTCAGCCATTATTTCCTCCAATACTTCTGTCTCTTTTCCCTATTCTTCCCTTGCTGGGGTGCCTATAATGAATATGATTTTGTGTTTCATGTTTTCATTCAAATCCCTAAGTCCCTGCTGGTTTATTTCAGTTTTTTTAATCTACCTGTTCTACTATCATTTTTTTTTTTTTTTTTTGGTTTAAATCATAAGGTTTATTGACTTTTTTTTTTTTGTATTATTATTATGGGTAAAAATCAAAATTCTCACAATACATACAAATATTTGTAAAATGATATATAAATATATATGCATATCTGTGTATTTGCTTACAAAAATGTTATTTGTATATATATATATATATACATATATTTTAAGAGGTGCTTAGATTACCTAAAATATTACACGGAACCCACTGGGATTCCCATGTTGCCCACCTCCCACACCTCCCACCACATCCCACACAAACATCTCCCACAGTGTGGCCCACCAACCTCAATGAACTTAGACATCCTGGAGCCTTGCCACCAACCATAGACCACAGTTCACACTGTAGACCACACTCTCTCCCACTCAGTTCTGAGTGGTGTGTGCTGATTTAAAATGGCCTACATCCGTTGCCACAACAGTATTCAGGACAACCTCCAACTCCCAAAGAAGCCCCTGTATTTCAACTGTTCATCCCCTCCCTACCCAAAAACTGTCAAGTGGCCACTGGCTCCACCTCATTGTTATAATTTCTTGCATTGCAAGAATCACCATATATGAGCAAGAGAATACCATCAAGTCCACTCTAGTCCATAGTTCTTCCCCCAATCCAGAGGCGACTGGGATGGTGATGTCCACTCCAACTCCAAGTGAGAGAGGGCTTATATCCCATGGATATGGTGGGTGGGATGATCCTGCCTGCAGATGCAGGCCCTCTCCATTCCCTGGGATGGCCATTTCCCATCGTTGTCTCCTCACCAGGTGACTTGGATGAGTCCATTGAGCTTTAGGGTAGGAGTTGCAGCTCCACCTAGATTGCATGCACACCTGGCACTTAGGTAGGCAGGAGGCTCCAGTCTCTGGAAGTATACCTAAGAAACTCCAGCATCACATGTAGGTTTGAATAGAACGGACTGGTGAACCATGTGCAGGGAGGACTAATTTGAGTCTAATTCTGTCACTCTCAGGAGCACAGATTCCAAAACAGAACCCACTGATAAGGCATCAGTCTCTGGGGCTATCCCCCCTTATATAAGACCAGGGTGTCTCTGGAGCTCTCAGGAACCCCATTGAGTGGGGTGATAGGCACTTAGATGTTCTATGAGCTCCTACTGAGGTGTGCGTAAGAGTTACCTCTGGGATGACCTCCCGACTCTCTTTGAAGTCTCTTAGCCACTTGAACTCATTTGTCTTTACCATTTCCCCCTTTTATTCAAGGTCTTTTTCCAGTTGTGTTGCCAGTTGGCACTTGGGAAAAGTTTTCAATTAGCAATAATCGTGCCTCAGATAAACCTCATTGGCTACGATACTGCCACTGCACAAAGCTGCCAGTTGGCACTTGGTATTAATCCCTCGTTGCCAGGGAGGCTCATCCCCGGGAGTCATGTCCCACATTGGGGGGAAGGTAATGCAATCATATGCTGAGTTTGGCTTAGAGAGAGGCCACATTTGAGCAACAAGGAGGCTCTCAGGTGGCAACCCTTAGGCACCCCACAACTGCAGGCTAAGTCTCATTTACAAGAGAAAAAACTCACAAGGGTAGTCATCAATAAAAAACAAACAAACAAAAAAAACATCAGTGGGTCATCCTATTTTGACAGGCACTGTCCCTACACTCAGAGGACTATTGCTGCTCCCTTGGAGATTGTGGCAGAGCTCTCCAGTGTAGGAATTCAGATTCCCTCATTTATAGTGTGATTATGCACCCATTGTGACCATGCCCCATCCCCCGATCCTTTGAATGATTTTGTATATCTTTCATGCATATTCGGTTGAACCAATTCCCACGAACCACCCCCCCAGACACCCTCCCACCAATAATCCCCCGCAGTACCCATTGTAACCCTTCTGTGATCCAAATCCTCCATGAACATTTAGTCCATAAAATAATCAAATACACTTACTAGGAAAAAGAAACAAGTGTGATAAGTTTACATGCAAGAGACAAACATAAGGAAACTCAGGGGGAAAAAAAAAAAGAAAAAAATAGAGAGAGAAGGAAAAAAAAACAAATAATCAAAGAAAGAACAAAATAAAATATAATTAGTGGATTGGGACATTCAAAAAATGGGCAAAAAAGCAAAGGAAATGCCTTTGAAATATATATATATATATATATTCATCGTTATTTCCTTTCTCTCTTCTTTTTTCTCCTTTTTCCTTCCCTTTATCACTGTGTTATCGGATGTCTGGTGTGCCATGACACCTTCCTCCTCTCAATCCCCATTGTCTCCCAATTTTTCATTTAATTTTCAAAGAAGTTTTAGTTCACAGCAAAGTCACACACGGAGTGCCGGAGACTCCCAGATACCAAACCACCCTCGCTTCCCCACCCCATATTAACTCCCCCTCCTTTTTTTTTTTTTTTGGTTGTTAGTATTGTTATAACTGTTATGCAGATAGCAAAATACAGCAACTAAACATTGTCAGTGATTTACAGTATAGTTTACAATTTAGATGATACAGTTAAATAATTTTGATGATATTTACCATGTCCTGTGTCCATTACTGAAAGGTAATGAAAAACCTTCCCCATGACCACCAAACATCCCATTAGATTTTGACTGTTCCCTTCTCCCCAGCCCCCCAGGTCCCATGATACCCCCCTCTCCTAACCCATGAAATGTCAAGATTCACAGTTACAAGCCCTGGGGATTTGAACCAGCACTTCCTAATCCATCCACCCCCCTGTGCTGTACCACCAAACCCAGGAACACCACCGCTCATCTGCCCCATCCCCCAACATGCAACCACACTCTATCCCTTTACCATAGATTATGTCCATATGGGAGATGGCTCAAAGCCTGCTCTTCTCTTACTCTCCTTTGTTAACCTATCTTTCAGACAATGGTTCTCAGAGACTGCTCACTTTCCTCAGTTCAGATCAGTGAGGTCATATACTGTTCATCCTTCAGTGCCTGGCTTGCTTCACTCAACATAAGGTCTTCA
>JAKSZT010053854.1:1151479-1192419 GCA_026826555.1 Tolypeutes matacus | reverse complement strand
AAAAAAAGAATAATAATCATAATAACAGTAAAAATTATGAAAGTAACCATATATGATCTAGGAATTTGAAAAATTAACATGAATAAGAAGTAAAGAAGAATATAAGAAAATTGAAGTAGAAACAATGAAACAATAAACAGAATTGAGAAAAATATATAGAATGAATTAAAAGGCCTGAATCATGAGAGGAAGGTTAAAGACAAATGAAAAGAAAGAAAGAAAAAGCAGTAAAAAAGAAAACAGAGAAACAGGGAAAGAGAAATAAAAGCAAGAAAAATTGAAGTCCTAACAAAAACAGGTGTAATGAAAGAACAACAACAGAAAACAAAAGATATACCGATAAAAGAGAGAAAAGAAATCATAGGTAGAGAAAATCAGGAAATGATAGGAAAAAACCAACACAAAAACAAAAGAAAGGGAAACATAACAAAAAAGAAACAAGACAACAACGACTCATTTAAAAAAAGAGGAAGAAGAAAAAATCAAAAGAAAAATAAACATGGGAAAACAGCCATTTCAGTCCCATTAAAATGGTTGTTCATAATAGTCTGATGACATTATCCCATAATCTGTAACAAATGTTCCACCAGTGTGTGGTGTGTTGGTGAAGGGGTGTGTATAGAAATTCTACACATGTGCATAATTGTTTTGTAAGTTCACAATTTCTGTAATAAAAATAAATTTAAAAAATGAAGTATTGGATTGGGAAAAATACACCAAATATGGGCTATATATAGTAATAATATTTAGACAATATTCATTCATAATATGTACCAAATATTTCACAGCAATGAAAGATATTGTTGGTGGGGTGATGGCTGGGATCCCTATATGATGTTATGCATGTTTATTCTGTAAGTTCACAATTATTACTATGCACTTCTTTATGGATGTTTATGTATGGGTGATATACTTCAATAAAATTTAAAAAAACTGATAAAATATTTAAAGAAACATTTATTCAAAGATGAAATACAAATAGCCAAAAAAACAAAAACATGACAAAACGTTCAATATCACTAGCTTTGAGGGGGATGTAAATCAAAACAACAATGTGGTATCATCTCACACCACATACAATGACCGTTATTAAAAGAACAGAAAATAACACGTGTCCATCAACCAATACTACTTCACAGGACATTCCTACATTTGTACTATTAACCACAATTCTCATCCAGCTCTCAGTTCACTGTGTTATTCAGTGCCTAGATTATCTTTTAGATATCTTTCAATTGATGTTTTCATTCCTAGACTACCCCTTTTATCCCAAATCCTATTTATAAATCAACTGCTACTCACTATAATGTGATACCACCAACTCTATCCATTTCCAACCATTTAGAGTCAAGTTAATTAAAACTTCTACATATATGATGTGCCAATACTCCCCCACAGCACTCTTCTTATGTCTTATTAACCTATAGTTTAGGTTTTAACTCCTTGTGTTTTTTCTTTGTATTTAGTCCATATTTGTGTGACCATGTAATATTTGTTCTTTTATATGTGACTTACATCTCTTAGCATAATGTCTCCAAGATTTATCCATGCTATCAAATGTGTCACAATTTCATTTCTTCTTACTGCAGCATATTATTACTTCATATGCATATACCACATTTTGGTTATCCATTTATTGGTTGATGGACCCTTGTGTTTTTTCCATCTTTTGACAATTGAGAGCAACACCACTATAAATGTCAGTGTGCAGATAATTGTTGGCATCATCATTTTCAGGTATTCAGGATTAATTCCTAGTAGAGGAATTCCTGGATCATATGGAAGTTCTATATTTAGCTTCTTGAGGAACTGACAAACTGTCTTCCACAGAGGCTTCACCATTTTACAATCCCAATAACAGTGAAGGAGTGTTCTTATTTCTCCACATCCTCTCCAGCACTTTTTGTTTTCTGTTCTTTTAATTTGTTACAGATTATGAGATAATGTCATCAGAACATTATCACCAACAATTTTAATTAGATTGATTGCTCTTTTATTGTAGAGTTCCATGATCTCTTTATATAGAATGAAATCATACCCTTATTAGATATGTGGTTTGCAAATGTTTTCTTCAATTGAGTGGGCTGCCTTTTAATCTTCTTGAAAAAGTCCTTTCATTCACCAAAGTGTTTAAGTTTGAGGAGGTCCCATTTATTCATATTTTCTTTCATTGCTCATCTCTTTGGAGTAAATTTTAAGAATGCGCCACCTACCACCATATCTTAAATATGTTTCCTACATTTTCTTCTATAAATTTTATGGTTCTAGATTTTATATTTAGGTCTTTGGTCCATTTTGAGTTAATTTTTGCCTAAGGTGTGAAATAGGAGTCTTCTTTCTTTCTTTTGGCTATGGATATATAGTTCTCCCAGCACCATTTCTTGAAAAGACTGTTCTTACACAAATGGGTGAGTTAGACACACTTGTCAACAATCACTTGACCATAGAGTTGAGGGTCTATTTCTGAATCATCAGGTCACTTTCCTTGGTCAATTTACTATTGTTAGGCCATACCATGCTGTTTTTACCACTCTAGCTAGGTAATAAGATTCAAAGCAAGGAACTGAAAGCACATCAACTTTGCTTTTCTTTTTTAAGATATATCTGGCAATTCAAGGCCATTTACCATTCCTAGTAAATTTGATAATTCTGTTTTCCATTTGTTTAAAAATTGCTGATAGAATTTTTATTGAGATTGCACTGAATTTGTATATCAATTTGGATAGAATTAACATTGTAATATTTCATCTTCTAATCAATGAGGAAGGAATGTTCTTCCAAGTGTTTTGGTCTTTTTAAATTTTTTTTTTAGTGGAGTAGCAGCAAGATGGCATCAGTTTAACTCTGCACTCACCATTTCCCTCTGAAAGAATGGCTGAGTGTGAGTGAGATGCTGCTTGAGTGAGCTCTTTTGGGAACCCACAGAGCATGGGTCTTCAGGGCACTGACTTGGAGGGAACTGTACAAGGAAATAAATTGATAAAGTAAAACCATGAGTTTCAGGTCCTTGCAGCTGGAAACTGTGGGTGGCTAAGCCCTACCCTCAAGGCAAAAAGCTTTCTGAAATCCAGTTCTCTGGTTGCAGGCCATCCAGCAAGAGGGAGAGTTCTCTGAGAATGGTAAGATTCTGGAAAAGAGTGGAAAAGAGTTTCTATTTTGAGGGTTTTGTTGCCTGCTACCCCTTTTAACTTTGAGGAGCATACCAACTGGCTGAACTTGGCACCAGGAAGAGGGGAAAAGCAAATCTACTGAGGCAGCCTGAATTACCTAACCACCTGAGATAGAGAAATTTGCCCTAGGAAAGGGCAGAGTCAGGCAATTGATCAGTCCTGTGCTGAAAACGATCAAAACTTCAACTGCCCTAAGGGAGGCAGGCAGTTGGAACCACTTAATAAGGTTCCAAGAGCCTATTTAGGGTCCCCTGGGTGGAAGGGCTGGTTTGGAAGTTGGTTGAGAGTAATTTCTCTATGGTGAGTTCACTCTCCAGGGTCCCATTTGAATTTAAAAAGGAAACTCAATCTGAGCAGGAGAGATGAGGGGGAATCCACTGATCAAACAGTCTATTGCATCCTGCTGCCCTGGGTGAGAAAGCAATAAGAATAGAATGTGGGCAGGGACAGACACCTAAGTAGCAAGAATCAATGCAACTGCAAAGAGTAAAACCTACTCAAGGACAAGTGACTGGATAGTTTTCTGAACAAGGAAATTTAGCTCAATGGAGTAGTTTCCACCTTGAATATATGAGTTCCCTAGTTCAATTCCTAGCTCCTCACAGAATGATCCACCAGGATATCAAACATCCAGCTGATACTTTAGGACAGGGAGAATATAAACATTATTTATGTATTAGCTTCTCTTGGGTCTCTTATTCTTCTAAAAAAAAAAGGTTACTTTTTTAAAAATTAAATTAATTTATCACTAAAACGTGCTTCAAAATCTGAAAAGGTCAGGCTGTAGGGTAATTGACTGATGAACACTGGCAGCCTGAGATGCTCTTCTGGGGCCTAAGAGGGAAGGCTTGATTGCTTGTTTCTGTGTTAGTTAATTTTTATTTTCTTGTTTTTATTTCCTCTTTCTTCCACCTCCCCACTTTCTGTAAAATTAGGTGATGCTGGCTTGTTTTGTATTTGCTGTGTTTCCTTTCCCTTGATTTCCCATTTTCTGTGCATACGAATTTTGTCTGCCAACACTGTCTTTTCCATCCTTCATCTTTCTATCTTCTGCTTTCTGTTGTTGTTCTTACATTCCACATCTCTTTCTTTTGTCCTTAATTTTTCAGGTTTTTATTTCTATCTCATCTATTCAGTTTTCTTTCTTTTATTAAATTTTTTCTTTTTGTATTTTTTTCTCCTTCCCTCTTTCCTCAGCATTCAAGCCTTTTATTCATTCAATATATTGTTCTCTACTCCTTTTCCCATTTCATTTTTATTCCCATTACTCTACATGCCTACATGAGTTAAATATTCATTTTCCTAGTTCTTTTACCATTCATCTTCTAAATTATACTATTATTATTCTTTTTCTTTTCTTACCTCTTTTGTTTTCTCCAGTCCTAATCTTTGTCCTCTAAAGGAACATAGACAAAAGCAAGGAAATAGAGTAAGAGGAACAAAATCTCAAAGTGAAATCTTAACACATACCCCCAAACAGCAACTAAATAAAACTGTTGAGTAGAAAGAGAAGCTAATCAACTGAGTAAACCCATCAAGGTAAAAATATAAACAGCCACAACAAAAAATTACAAACCACTAAAGAACAAGAAGACAGAGCCCAGTTCAATGAACAAACTAAAAACCAGGAAGAGATGCAGAACATTAAACAACAAATCAAAGTGTCCAAACAAATATCATGGACCAACATAATGAAGTGAAGGAAGAGATTAAGGATATTAAGATGACACCAGGAGAACATACTGAAGAAATTATAAATATACATAGAAAGGTAATGGATATGATGGTGATGAATGGCACAATACAAGAAATAAAAAATACACTGGAAGCAAGTAACAGCAGGTTTGAACAGGCAGAGGAAAGAATTAGTGATGTGCAAGGCAGTACATCTGAAATCAAACAGATAGTACAACAGATAGATTAAAAGATAGAAAAAATCCAGCAGGGGCATAGAGATTTGAACGACAACACAAAATTCACAAACATATGAATTATAGGCATCTCCAAGGGAGAAGAGAAGGGAAAGGGGACAAAAGAAGTGTTGGAGGAAATAATGGCCTAAAACTTGTTAACCCTATTGAGGAAGATTCATGTATATATCCAAAAAGTGCAGCACACCCCAAACAGTATAAATACCAACATTCTTACTCCAAGATATATACTGATCAAACTGTTTAATGCTCAAGACAAAGAGAAAATGCTGGACGCAGCAAGAGAAAAGAGAAAGGTCACATACAAGAGAAGTTTAATAAGATTTAGTGTTAATTTCTCACCTGAAACCTTGGAGGCAAAAAAGCAATAGTTTGAAATAGTTAAGCTACTAAAAGAAAAAAAAAAACTTCCACCCAAGAATTCTCTATCCAGGAAAAATGAATATTCAAAAATATTGGAGAATTCAAAATGTTCACAGATAAACAGAAATGAAGAGAGTATTCCAATAAGCAACCTGCTCTTCAAGAAATACGAAAGAGAGTTCTGCAGGTAGAAAGGATAAAACAAGAGAGAGAGAGTTATAGGAGAGTGTAAGAAAAACTAAAAAGACAAAAAAAGAGAAATAAAAACAACCTGTGACATACATAAACCCAAAGAAATTATGACTAATATAAGTAATTCCTTGAGAGTAATAACACTAATGTTAATGGGTTAAACTCACCATTCAAGAGACACAGACTGATAGAATGGATAAGGAAATATGATCTATTTATATGTTTTCTACAAGAAACGCACCTTAGATCCAGGGATTCATGGAGGCTGAAAATGAACAACTGAAAAAACAATCTTACAAGCAATGAATAACCAAAAAAGAGTGGAAGTAGCTATACTAATATCAGAAAAAAATAGACTTTAAATGTAAAATTATTGTAAGACACAAAGATAGACATTATATATTAGTAAATAGGGTAATCTTTCAATAAGAAAGAAAAATCATAAGCATTTATACACCTAACCATGGTGCCTCATAATACATGAGGCTAACACAGGAACAACTAAGTGGAGAAATAGATGCCTCTAAAATTATAGTGGGGGACTTTAATACACCATTATGATCATTATATAGGACATCTTGAAAGAGATTCAATAAACAAACCAAATTTTTGAATAATACATTAGACAGAACCACCTGATGGAGAATTAGTAAAGAAATGAAGATTTTGAATAATATATTAGAAGGTCTGGATCAAATAATTATATCTAGAACACTACACCCAAACACAGCAGGATATATATTCTTCTCAAGTGACCATAGATCATTCTCAAAGATCGACCTCCTACAAGCCCAAGACTAATGTTCAATGAATACAGAAAGAATGAAATTGTGCAAAGAAATTTTTCTGACCACAATGGAATGAAGCTGGAAATCAGTAAGGTACAGAGAACCATATTAGGCACAAAGATATGGAAGTTGAACAACACAGTCTTGGACAAACAGTGGGTCAAGGAGGAAATCTCAAAAGAAACCAGTAACTACATTGAAATGAATGAAAATAACAACAAAAATATAAAAATCTTTGGGATGTAGCAAAAGCTGAACTGAGATGGAAATTCATAGCCATAAATGCATAAATCAAAAAAGAAGAAAGAACTAAAATCAAGAAATAACTGCACACCTTGAGGAGTTAGAAAAGCAACATCAAACTAATCCCAAAGGAAGTAGAAAGAGGGAGATAAAAAAAGATTAGAGCAGAACTAAATGAAATAGAAAATAAGAAAGCAAAAGAGAAAATAAATAAAACCAAAAACTGGTTCTTCAATAAAATCAATAACATTGATAAATGCTTAGCTGGACTATAAAAGGAAAAGAGAGTGAAATGCAAATATGCAAAATAAGAAATGAGGAATGGGATATCACCACTGACCCCACAGAAATAAACAGTATCATAAGAGGATACTTTCAAAAATTATATGCCAAAAAGATGGATAATATAGAGGAAATGGACATATTCCTAGATTCACACATGCAGCCTTCATTGACGAAAGAAGAAATTGATCAACTCAATAGACCAATTACTAGTAAAGAGATAGAATAACTCAACAAAAACCATCCAATTAAGAAGAGCCCAGGACCAGATGCCTTCACAGTTGAATTCTACTAAACTTTCCAGAAAGAACTAACACCTATCCTGCTTAATCTCTTCCAAAAAATAGAAGTAGAAGGAACATTGCCTAAATCATTCTATGATGCCAATATTACCCTAATACCAAAGCGAAAGACACCACAAGAAAGGAAAATTATAGTCCAATCTCTCTAATGAACCTTATGCTAAATACCTCAACAAAATATTTGCTAATTGTATTCAACAACATATCAAACCAATTATACTCCATGACTAAAATAGTTTCATCCTGGGTATGCAAGGATGTTTTAACATAAGAAAATCAATTTAATGAACTATATAAACGGATTGAAATTAAAAAATCAGATGATTATCTCTTTAGACACACACAAAAAAAGCATTTGACAAAACACAGCACCCTTTTCTGATAAAAACACTGCAAAAGATAGGAATAGAAGGAAATTTTCTGAACATGATAAAGAGTATATATGAAAAACCAACAACTAACATCAAACTCAGTGTGAAATCCTAAAAACTTTCCATTTAAGTTTGTGAACAAGACAAGGGTGCCCACTATCACTTGTCCTATGTAACATTGTGTTAGAAGTACTTGTTCAAGCACTGAGGTAAGAAAAATATAAAGAAGGCATCCAAATTGGAAAAGAAGTAAAAATTTAACTATTTGCAGATGACATGATCCTATATATAGAGAGCCCTGAGAAATCTACAATGAACTTCTAGAATTTATCAATGAGTTCAGTACTGTCACAGGTTATAAGATCAATGTGGAAAAATCAGTAGCATTTCTGTTCACCAATAATGAGAAATCTGTGGATGAACTCAAGAAGAAAATACCATTTACAATAGTAAATAAAAGAATCAAATGCCTTGGAATAAATGTAACTAAAGATGTCAGTGACTTATACACAGAAAACTACACAACATTGTTAAAGGAAAACAAATTTAATTTAATTAAATCAAAGAATATCTCCTGTTCATGGATAGGAAGAATAAATATCATTAAAATGTCTATCCTACCCAAATTGATCTACAGATTGAATAATATCCCAATAAAAATCAACACAATATTTTTTACTGAATTGGAAATACTAACTATGAAGTTAATTTGGAAGGGCAAGAGGCCCTGAATATACAAAGACATATTGAAAAATAAAAATGAGATCAGAGTTATCATATTACCTGATTTTAAAACATATTACAAAGCTACAGTGGTCAAAATTGCATGGTAGTGGCACAAGGATAGATATACCAACCAATGGAACCAAATTGAGAGATCTGATATAGATCCTCATATATACAGTCATCGGATATTTGAAAAGACCACCAAGCCCACTCAACTGGAAGAGAATGGCCTCTTCAACAAACGGTGCTTGTAGAATTGGATATCCATATCCAAAGAATGAGAGAGCAATATCATCTCATTTCTTACACAAAAATCAACTCAAGATGGGACAAAGATCTAAATATAAGAACCAAAACCATAAATACCTTGAAAGATAATCTAGGGAAGCATCTACAGGACCTTGTAATAGGAAATAGTTTCATGAACTTCACACTTAAAGCATGAGAAGTGAAAGAAAAATAGATAAATGGGATCTCCTCAAAATTAAAAAGTTTTGTACCTCAAGGATGATATGAAGAAAGTAAAAAGGCAGCCTACCAAATGGGAGACTATTTGACAACCATATATCTGATAGGAGCCTAATATACAGCATATATAAAGAAATTCTACACCTCAAAAATAAAGACAAACAACCCATTTAAAAAATTTCTTTCCAAGGATGAAATACAAATGGCTAAAAATAAAACATGAAAAGATGCTCAACATCACTAGCTTATTAGGGAAATGCAAGTAAAAACTACAATGATGTACCATCTTACACCCATTAGACTGGCATCTATTAAAAAAAATAGAGGACTACAAGTGTTACAAAGGATGTGGAGGAAGGTGAACCCTCATCCACTGCTGATGGGAATGTAGAAAGGTCCAATCATTGTGGAGGACAGTTTGGCGGTTCCCCAAAAAACTAAATATAGAACTGCCATATGATCCAGCAACTCCAGTGCTGGGAATATAACCAGAATAATTGAAATGAAGGATATGAAAAGATATATGCACACCAATGTTCATAGTGGCATTATTCACTATTGCCAAATGCCCATCAATAGATGAAGGGATAAACAACATGTGGTACATACATACATTGGAATATTACTCATCTGTAAGAAGGAATACATTGCTAACTCATGGAATAGCATGGGTGAATCTTGAGGACATTTTGTTCAGTAAAGCAAGCCAAGCATCGAAGGACAAATATTACATGACCTCACTGATATGAATTAAGAAAATTGAGCAGTCTCAGAGAGCTATTGTCTGGGAGATAGGTTTACAGGAAATAGAAAGGTTGGAAAGGTGGTGAGCCAAAGCCCATATGGGTGTAATCAAGGGTAGAATTGTGTAATTGTGCATTGAAATGACATGACGTGAAGATAGTAATAGTATTGGGCTGGGTCGTGCAGGTTTGATAGGTGGGTAGAGCAGGGAATGTGGGTTGGACAATCATGGAATGGGAGGAAGTTAGAGAAGGAATCAAGTGCATCCTAGGGATTGGTGGGTATGTGGTTGAAAGTACAAATTTGGGAATTCTCTTATGGCAATATGACAAGGAAGGGTTACTGGTAGGGTGTTGGATGGGGTGGCATTCAGAACAAGGCACACCTGGGGGAAGCTTCTGGGGAATGTATGAGTGATCATTTTGTCATAATGTGTTGAATCATAGGGTGGAGATGAAAATAATGAGTAGGAAGGAGTTGGACTCCCATCCTGGGGAGGACTAACATGTCCTCAAACAGAGAGGTGGGAGTCTCTGGAGAGCATGGGTGGCTCCTAATAGGGGAGGACAAACTAGTGTGTCAAGACCACTGTTCTGTTGCAAGTAACTGTGAATCTTATCATCCAAGGAGGGAAGCCAGGTGGTCACCATGGGTCCCAAGGGGAGAGGGAGCTAGGAATATGATAAATGGAAAAGGGGGTATTTACTGGGCAATGGAAGTGTTCTACATGATCTTTCAATGATGGACACAGGCCATGTTAAATATCAACAAAATTTATAAAATTGTGTGGTCTAAAATGTAAACCATAATGTAAACCATTGATCATGTTTAGTAGCTATGTTTCACTCTTTGTCTATTGTAACAAATGTACCATACAGATATAAAAAGTAATTAATATGGGAAGGAGTAAAATGGGAGGATGTTGGTTATATGGGAGCCCCTGCATATAGATGTGACTATACTGTGACTGAAAACTTCTTTGAAAACAAAACAAAATAAAAAATAAGATACTGGGAAACAAAGGAGAGAAAATGTCACTGCACATACAGGACAACAGACATTACAGTGAGAAAGATGAAATGTCAAAAAAATTGTATTTAATATTTTTCATTATTTTTTTATTTTTTAAATTTTTTAAATTTTTATTTTTATTATTTTTTTAATTAATTTATTTTTATTGTGGGTAAAACTCAAAATTTTCACAATACATACCAATATTTGTAAAATGATATATAAATATATATGCATATATGTGCATTTGCTTACAAAAATGTTATTTATATATATATATAAATATATTTTAAGAGGTGCTTAGATTACCTAAAATATTACACGGAACCCACTGGGATTCCCATGTTGCCCACCTCCCACACCTCCCACCACATCCCACACAAACATCTCCCACAAGTCTGGCCCACCACCCTCAATGGACTTACACATCATTATTTTTTAATATCCCAATTTTTAAATTTTATTTTATTTTTATTTTTCTTTAAATTTCTGTATATGTTATTTCTTATATTTAAATCTGCCATTTTTATTTAATTTACTTATTAATTGTATTTGGCTACTTTATTGGCTTCATTTTTGAACAGGCTATAGATCACAGAAGAGTTACAACTTGGGCAGCAGAGGATGGTGTAAGGTATCAGTGATGGGGGATACATGGGAAGAAGTTTACCTAGATATACATATAAGGTTTATAAATGTGTTCAAATGGTCACAGGGCATATTCATAGTGGGTGGAGATTCACACAATAACTGAGAATATTGAATTCTCATCATGGAGCGCTCTGTCATGTTCTTTAATATAGCAGCAAATGTCCCCCAAGTGCAGGTACAATGACTGGTGAAAGAGGATGATCCATTGATGGGACCTTGATATTGATGACTACGTTTATGAGCCTTTGCTCTTGAAATTGAAATTTAGCCTAGTGTTTTCGTGTGCCTAAGTGTTGCCTCCTGAGAGCTTTCTTCTTGCTCAAATGTGGCCTATCTCTAAGCTAAACTTAGCTTATAAATTCGTTACCTTCCCCCCACTGTGGGACATAACTCACAGGGATGACCATCCCTGGCACTATGGGATTCCTACAAAGCACCAAGTAGCAATGCAACAGGAAAAAGATCTTGAATAAAAGGGGGGAGATGTAAAGCCAAATAAGTTTATATGTTTAAGAGACTTCGAAGTGAGTAGAGAAGTCATCCCAGAGGTAACGCTTTTACACATCTCAGCAGGATCTCATAGACTGCCAAAGTGCATACTACCTCAAATAGGTTGGCTCCTGAGGGCTCTAAAGACTCTCAGGTCCTATGGTCAGGGCAGATAGCTCCGAAGTTTGGTTCCTTGCCAGTGCACCCTACTTTGGTGTTTGTGCTCCTGAGAGTGACAGAGTTGAACTAAGGTATTACATCCCTACACATGGCTCATCTGTCTCTTCTATTTGAACACATACTTGGTGCTGGAGTTGATAAGTGTATGTCCAAGAGATTTGAAACTTTTGGCTGTCCATCTGCCACCTGAGCCCTGAGCCTCGGCAGAGATGCAACACCTACTCTCCAGTTCATTGTAACCACCCAGGACAACCTACAAGGAGGTGAAGATTGACAACCTCCATACCAGGAAATGAGAGAGCCCACAACTGCAAGCAAGTGAGTCCCATCCATCAGCTGTATGAGATCAAAACAACCTCTCAATTATAGATGGAGTGGACATTACCATCTCAGATTCCAGAGGATTGGAGAATGAGCTATGGAGTAGAGTGAACTTACAGGTATTCTACAATATACTTGTGATTCTACACTGGAAGAAATTACAGCATTGATGTGTAGGCAGTGGCTGGAGGTTCTGGGGGCAGGGGGAAGGAAATACAGATGTAATGTGGGGACATTTTCAGGACTGGGGAATCATCCTGAATGGCATTGAAATGACAGATATATACCATTATATATCTTCCCATAATCTGAAGAATTGTGTGGGAGAGAGTGTAAACTACAATGTGAATTATGGTTCATGCTCAATGGCAATGCCCAAGGATGCATTTATCAATTTTAATGAATGTGCCACACTAATGAATGATGTGGTTTATGTGGGAGAGTTTGGGAGTTCTGGGGAGTGGGGCATATGGGAACCCCTATAATTTTTGTGTAACTTTTGTGCAACCTCAGTATCTTTTAAAATAACAAAAAATATATATATTAAAAAATAAATAATTAAAATTTGTTTTAGCAACTCATTGCAGTTTTCTGAATACAAGTGCTTTACATTCTTGGTAAAGTTTATTCATAAATATTTGATTCTTTCAGTCACTATTTTAAATGGCATTTTTTTACTTACCTCCTCTTCAGATTGCACATTACTATGTATAGAAATACCAGATTTTTGCCAATTGATCTTGTATCCTAACAGTCTACTGAAATAGTTTATTTGCTTTAGAAACTTTGTGGTAGAATTTTCAGGACTTTATAGGTATAGAATAATATTATCTGCAAATAGGGAATGCTTTACTTTTTTTCTGATTAAGATGCCTTTTATCTTATTGCCTAATGGCTCTAGGTTGAACATCTAGAACTATATTGGACAAGAGTGGTGACAATAAGCATCCTAAACTTGTCCCTCATCTTAATGGAAAAATTTTTCATTCTTTCACCATTGATTACAGGTTAGCTGTGGGTTTTTCATGTATGGCCTTTATCATGTTGAGAAAGTTTCCTTCAATTCCTCTCATCTGTAATATTTTATCAAAAAAGAATGCTGTATTTTGTCAAATGTCTTTTCTGCATCAATTGTTAGTACCATGTGCTCTATATTCTTTTATTTTATTAATGCTGTGAAATTTGCTCTTTGATTTTTTTGTGTATTTAAGCACCCTTATATGCCTGGTATAAAATTTACTTGATCATGAATATTCTTTTAATATGTTGTTGGATTATATTAGCAATTATTTCATTGAGGATTTTTGAATCAGTATTTATTAGGGAAACTGATCAGTAGTTTTTAAAAAATATATATTTATCTGGCTTTGGTATTAGGGTGATATTGGCTTCATAAAATGAGTTTTGTAGCATTCCTTCTTGTTCAATTTTTGGGAAGAACTTCAGTAAGATGGACATTAAATATTCTTTGAATGCTTGGTAGAACTAACATCTGAAATCATCTAGTCCTAGGCTTTTCATCCTGGGGAGTTGCTTTATGACGGTTTCAATCTCTTTACTTGATTATTGATTGGTGTTTTGAGGTCTTCTATTTCTTCTAAACTCAGTGTAGATTGTTTATACATTCTTCGGAATTTTTCCATTTTTTCTAAACTGTCTATTTTTGATGCACAGTTGTTCTCTATGTGGGGTCAATAGTAATGTCCCTGTTTTCATTTCTTATTTTATTTATTTGCATCTTCTTTATTTTTTCATTGTTAGTCTAAGGGTTTGTCTATTTTGTTAATCTTCTCAAAAACAAAATTTTGATTTTGTTATTTTTCTCCACTTATTTTTGTTGAAATTTCCAATCTGTGCAGGCTAAAAGTTTCTGTCATTGACTAGAGAGACTGAGGAAACATCAGCCCCCTCCTATCTTATTAGGGTGTGGGGGTGGATTCACAGGTACACCCCATTCTACTTCATGCAGGATGGAAGAGCCTGCCATTTCCCAGAAAGGCTGAGGAAATACAGTTTTCACCTATCTTACTTGGGTGAGGGAAGGAACTACAGGTGTCTGACTATTCAGTCTATTCAGACCAAAAGCACCTGCAGATACCCTGAGAGCCTGGGGAATCACTACCCCTTCTTGTCATTTTTGTAGTGGGGATGTTGCCACAGGTGCCCAACATTTGATTTCATGCAGTCCCAAACACCTGCAGTTGTCCAGAGAGGCTAAGGAAATGCCAGCCACCTCCTAAACTATGGTTGGGAGGACAGGGGTGGAGATGGAATTGAAAGTTCTCAACAAAGCAGTTTGCATGGGCTATTGCCCAGAGAGACTGAGGAAATGCAGTTCCCCTCCTATCTTAATGCTGGGCTGGGTGGGAGGAACAGGTGTCTGAGTATCCAGTCTGTGCAAGCTGAAATCACCTGCAGTTGCCCAGAAAGGCTGAGGAAACACCAGCCCCCTCCTATCCTATGGCAGGGTGGAGATGGAATTCAAGGCAATTAACAGGCCAGTTTGTGTGGACCAAAAGTGCCTGCAGTTGCCCAGAGAGGCTGAAGAAACATACCTCCTCTCCTATCAGTGTATCTTCAAACTCCTACCATCTTTTCTCTCCCCTATGGCAGTATTCAGGATCTAGCATGCCTATATGGGGGCATACTGCATGAGATATTAAACTTATCTCTAGAATCAAGTTGAAGATTCTTTCTGGTACATCCATTGGAGAGCAATCTTTACAAAGAAAATCATGTGAAAACCATCGTCTGAGGGTCATTGCCTTTAAATTGACCTTTTCTCCTGTTTTTTTTTTTTTCAGTCTTTGTAATTGTTTTTGGTAGTTGGGTTTAGTTTAATGCACAGTAATATGTTATGAGAGTACTATAAATCAATTCAAGCACATAGTGATTTTAAATCCAGAGTGGAATATTGATATTGTTATATCCAATGGTATTCTTAAGAAACTTTAGAGAAATTTAACAGTTCAGCTATAAATTTATTCAAATTTAAAAATCTTACAGTAATATTTTAAAACATGTTCAAATAATGAATGAATATAAATATACATAAATGTGAAGAAAGTTTTCAACTGTTTCCTGTATCTAAAATAATTAATAAGGAAAAATATATTATAAAATCAACAGACATGTTAGTACTTTGGAAATCTTAAATGCTGAACATTTTGTAACTCCTGTAGGAAAATTGCAAATTGAGAAAATATCATTACAGGTAAGCTATAATCCTCAATAAAGGAAGTCATTTGAGAAAACTAGGAACAGTAAATTTTTAAAAACAAAGTCTACATTGAGAAGATGTGAGTGAAGCAAATGGAGAACATGGGACTTTGTGAAAATGAACAGTGGTAGAATAAATAATAAGAACAGTGTTTTTTTCTGTGTGAAAGGTACACATTATGATTAAATAACCACCATGTTGGAAACCCAGTGAATACAGACAATAAACACTTAGAAAAATGACCATATCTTCTAAGGCTGTTATTGCTCAATGTTTATTTTCTAATACATTGAGTTGTAGCATATTTCATCAAGCTGTTCTATTATTTATGGATTTCAATAATTACCAACATTTTTTCATAATCAATAATGCTGGGATAAGCACATTCATAAACATTGATATGGTGTTTTTTTTTTTTTTTTTTTTTTTTTTTTTCAGACTTATGAAGTTACTGGTAGTTGAAAGCCATGCAAAGAATGGCATTTCCTTTTTGAGGCACGGAATTATTTCAGTCCTCTAAGTGATGCAGAGGGTTCAAGGTGATATATTCATGCTTAAAACACAATACAACTCAAATCGTGATGAAGTCTGTGTGAAGTAAAAGAATGACTGGCTGGATTATCCATAGCTTAAAGTCATTGGGGATAATTCTCCAAATATTAAAATTGAAGCAATTTCAAGTTTCTTTAGAAAGCAGGAGATTACAGTCAGCACCCAAATGGTAATTCAGGAGCTTTCATCCGGTTACTATATCTATGTTAGTTCACACACATCTAGTTCATTCCTTGAAGACTAGCTAGGTGTCCTTGAAGAAATAATCTATAATGCCAAAGCCAGAACACAAATTATACATTCTCAGTATTTTAAAAAGATAATGCAAGTTATCAAAACAACAATACATTGGGAAAGGAAATACAAAGATATGACATCTGTGTATATAAGTTTAAGGTGATTTGACATTAAAATTTGAAAAGTGATCATGATTTCCTTAGTAATGCAGGGATGATGGAAATCAAATAATAGTTGGAGTCCTGCCCTAACCCCATTGCTCAGTAGGGCTAAAGTTTCAAAAAGGAACTCAAGTCAGGATAGATTCATTTAGCCACTGGCCTAGATCTACCAGTTATTCCATGACTGTGGAATATGTCTTATTGTGGTGGTAAAAGCAAAGTTGTAGCCCTTGGAATTGATCAATATGAAAAGAGCATAAAAAAGCTCTCCTGTTTTCTGGGGAGAATTGCAATGATTAAAACCACCACTGGAAAATTATGGATGAAGAAAGTTTATTTTCAATAATTATCTAGTTTAGTGCACCTGTTTGTAATGAAGAAGAGAAACTTTGATTTATGTTAATGGACTTCCATCAACCTAATGAAGAATTTGCTCACTTGCAACTGCTATGATGCATGTGCTAACTTTACTGGAATACACATGATGATTTGGATGAATTAGTATGGTGAATGACTTCCTTATAATCCTTAACAATAAAGATGATCAAAACCATTTTTTCTTTATGTCAAATGTTAAAAACAATTTTTTTGACACAAAATATATTAATTATTTAGGACTTTTTAAAACAATATAATCTGTAGGGACATTGACCATCTTGCCTTTCCACAGAGACTCACGATATTTGCACTAGCTATGAGGCAATTCTAATTGGACCTGATCAAGTTAAATCAAGCCCTCTGGGTAACTTGGTAAGACATACAGTTTCCAAAATGAGGTTGGAGTCAATACCTCAATTTCAGGGTCCTGCCATAATCATAAAGCTTTATGGTTCTAAAAGCATAAGGCATCCTGGAAAAAACACTCTAAGTGACACATTGTGTCCCTTGAAAACTTTACCCATAGGAAAATGAGACACAGCTAATGGGCTCCCTTTGAGTTTAAAGGTAGAATAGTCCACAAATGTAAATAATAGTCAAAAGAAAGCCCATTTCTCAGGGACCTTGAAAAGCTATTCTTTCCTTTTACTGCACAGCACAAAAGAGGGTTTTTAAAAATGTACAAGGTACCTTTGAAAATGTCATGCTAATTAAGACATAGACTATAGCAGATATTAGATGCTGCAGATATCCATACTGATGCTGATACAGAATGGATTCTGCAGAATTCCAACAGGACAGTCAGAGTACATTCTCCTTTGTTCTGGATCAAGGTCATGCCATTTTTGGAAGAGATATTCTATTATTAGAAATGCTGATCTTGGACTTCTACTTGTGTCTAAGAGGGACTGATCAATGGGTGTGATCATT
Source organism: Tolypeutes matacus (assembly GCA_026826555.1). NCBI lineage: Eukaryota > Metazoa > Chordata > Mammalia > Cingulata > Chlamyphoridae > Tolypeutes > Tolypeutes matacus. The sequence continues at coordinate 1,174,709 of JAKSZT010053854.1, read as the reverse complement.
GACCTTGAAGTGAACACATGCATTATCCTTTAGGTGCTATGTGGTGTCAGACTTATAGTCCTATATTTAGGCACCTGGGATTGGGTCCTTAAGGATCATAGGATGAGACATGGCTCATGAAGGGAAGCTAAAGAACTACATATCTACTCAAGGATGGCCATGGAAAATTCATGAGGGGAAATTCTCTCAATGGACAGAGCTTTGCCAGGTCATTGGTTTCTTGCTTTCTTTGAGGAAAGAAATAGCCTGAAGTCTGGGAAATTATAAGCAACAGAGACAAAATCAAACCAAGGACATCTGGGATAAAAGATTGTCTATAGACTCAAGGGAGGGCAAAATGACATCCATCTGTACAAGCACTGGGAATTAATACTGATGTGGATTTTCCTTTCCTTCTTTCAATCTCTCTTTCAGCACCTCATCTGTGCACATTAATAGGAAATCTGATTTACCAATACAGGATCCCATATACTACAACTCTGGATACAATGGTGATAAAGAGAAACAAAAGTCTCATGACCATGGAACCCATATACTACCACATGCCACATCACATGGAAGAAATTGGCTAAGTGGGATGACACATTGATCTGCCAAAGGTGTCATCTAGAGACAATACCATTCAGCATTGGAGTGTTTCCTTCCATGAGGCAATGCATTTCTTGAGTTGCTCATCATTCATCATCTTATGTCTCTGATAGTTAAAATAAGAAAGTCTAGGTAACAAGGGGTAGAATTAGAACTGGCCACTCTCACAATTATGTCCAAAGACTCAGTTGTGTAAATTGTGTTTCTTGTCCCTTCCAGCCTCTACAACTACGGTTACTTTCTCTAGACTTCAGTGGTTATAGTAAGGGTCACACAGAATTGAATTTGTATCTGTCTAGTCTTTTTGGCCTTCTCTTGCTGATGGACCATCAGACTAAGAATGCAGTAATAATCTTGGGCCTGCAGAAATTAGGCAAATATACATTAGGCAAAAATATATACACTGAACATTGGCAGCAGGATGTTAAATTCCTTGTAGCTAACTTTAATTAGAGAGAAATGACATAAAAGTTTATTTCTGGTTAGTTAAACTTTGTAACAGCAAACCAAGCAACAGAGCTTGGGACCTACAGATAAATAGATAAATACTATCCCTGTGGATTAATGAGGAATTCTCTTTTTTCCTCAGAAATTCCTCTGTGAGATTAACCAACAAAAATGACCTGGAAAAGACATCCTTACATCAGATATTATTCTCTTCCTGTTTTCCTTTATCAATCCTTCTCCCCTGCTCCCTGGACTTATATCACAAATAAGCTTCTGAGTATTTATGTTTGAAGCAGGATCTGCTTTGAGAGAGACTACACACAAGGATGTATGGCAATTTAAAGAATACCACTATTTGAACAAAATTTTCAAACAATTTTGAAATTTGTTTAATGATTCTTTGAACATAACATAATTTCAAATATTAATTAATTAATATTTCATTCATTAATGAAACATTTAAATCTCAAATTGTATTCAATCTACCTAGTGGATTGGCATGATTTTACCCACATATATTTATGGTCTGAGACTCCTGAACTGAAATGTATTATACTTCAGCTATATAATAGAAATGTTTAATTGGTAGTCAAAGTTTTTGCACTAACACCAGATTTCTGTTAAAGAGGAAATACCAATATTTACCACACTATAATTCAGTTTTAATTTGTTACAAGCATTGTTATTAAAATAGTTGCAAGGAAGAATTTGGCAATTGGCAAAATTAAAGATTCCATATGTCTTGGATATGAAAAAAGATACATTAGTAGTACTGATTATACTCATTTCTGAGAGATATATAATTTATAATAACTTAGAGAATCAAAGGGGAATTCATGTTAAAACTTTGGCTAGTCCATCTAATATCTTCTTAACCTTCTGAAAATACAATTCTCAAGCTTTCTAAGGGCATAAGCTTTTTTTCATAGTGAGAAAGGCAGGAATTTTTCTATGGAAACTTTGTTATTGGGTTGTTTTTCCAAAATATAAACTAACCTGAAATAAATCAGTTATATTTGAATAATGCACTGTCTTTGAGCAAAAGTACAAATAGTCAATGTTCATTTGAAGGTTGAATGCAGATTCATTTCAAATACATTGCTGATATACCTCAGAAATTATTTGAATGGGACACTTTATTTTCTAGATGAAGAAAATTTTATTGGAGTTGAAATATACCTAGCTAATATTGTAATTTGCAGAAAAGAAAAAGAGGTGCATAAGAATAACTTAGACATGGCATGTTGGACTTACTTTAATTCTAACTGATGCTAAATAAATAAAATAAAATATTGATTTATAATAAGTGTTTGACTTCAAATTTAATATCTCACAGTACAAAAGTAACAAGTTGTACTATATTTTTGAAGCACGGACAAAATTACACCCCCTTCATTGAGATATATTTAAAAAAATCCTGGTGATTTTCATAATGTATATATAGAGTAAGTTAATAAATGGGAATTTAATAAACATGTCCCTAATTGGTAACCTAATAAGCACAAAGAAATCATGTATTTGATGGCTGGCAATTGCTACCAGAATCCTTCAGTAATGAGAAACACCCCCCAAAAGAGTTTCCAGGAGATTCCCCCACCTCCTTTTTCCTTAGGATGAATATGAGGGGCTTCAACATAGCAGTGAGGACATTATAGAATACAGAGAGACCCTCATCCTGGTCTCAGGTGTGAAAAGCTCTGGGAACCCTGTAGATGAACATGGCTGGACCAAAGTAGAGAACCACCACTATAAGATGGGAAGAGCAGGTCACTAGAGCTTCATGATTTGCCTTGGTAGAATTTAAATGGAGAACACTGAGAAAAATAAAATGTAAGAGGATAGAATGAGTCTAAAGGGGGTAAAGATCAATATCATTCCACTTACAAACACTAATTGCTCATAACTTGACATGTCCTCACATGACAGCTGGAGGACTGGGAGGAACCTGACTAAATAAATTTAACTTCAACATAAATAAATTTGACTTTAACGTTAACACAAGGATAACAATAAGGATAATTTTTATGATAAGCAATAATGTGTTTCTGCAGTATTGAATCAAGGGCATACATTTTTAAAAAATCTGACATTTTGGTAAGCAGATATATGAGGATTTGTTAGGAGAATTTCAATTTCAGGTAGGTGCTGTCAATTACCCTGCATAAACAAAGTATTCCATCAATCTGAGGATGAGCACAAGCTTGTTAATCTACTCAGTGTGTCCTGTTATGTGAACATGTTCTGTTCTATGGCTTATAAAATTTTGGATGTAATCTGTTGCTCACATTCCCAGTTAAGTTACAGAGTTGCTCCTTGGACTCATCTCCTCAACCAACTGAATGAGTGTTTGCATTAATAATATAAAAAAGTAATGCTTTTAAAATAAAGTATTATTACTATCTCTCACCATTCTAATAACAATGTATTTCCCTTGTTTGCACAAAAACATCTACAGAACATACTATTTTATCTCTCTTTTTTACTTTCTGTATGCCTGCCAATAATTTCTGTTGTTATGACAAGCAGGTCCTCATAGTCACTGAAGTAGGCACTTTCTCTGTTTTCCATTGGTTTCCAAGAAATGCATCCCCAGGTTACTGTTTAACCTGAAAGACTCATTGGGATAAATGGCATGGTAGGACAATGGTGCAGTTACCTGGAAGCTGACATGCCCAGCTCTTACCTCATGGTCACCAGGGGAATTTCATACTACATTTTGTATATTTGTTCTGCCTCATTTAATGATAAGAAAGATAACTGGCATATTTTCATATGCTATGGTTTATTCTGGTTTATATGTTATGCTGTTTAATTTCTAACAGCCAAGTTATTACAGTCTTGTTTAAATTAACACTTCATGTTGATCAACATATTGTTATTACAGTAAAAGGTAGGAAAGAAAAGGTAAAGTGTTCTTAGATGAAGTAGGATGCAGTGTTATATGTTTAGACCCACTGCTGGGTTCAGGCAATGTGCAGGGATGTCAGACTTTAAAATCCTAACATGTCAGGTCGATATGCATTTTGAAAAGTTCATAGGTTACCTGAAGTAGGAAATGGGGCCAAGATATAGAAAGGGATTCCATATCATCAATGACCTGCTATGAGAGAACAATCTTTTAGTCTGTACATTAAAAAGAGAAACATCTGGAGGCATCTGATTAAGATTAATGTGAATGTGTGCTCTGTATGTCAGTTACCTGAAAAATAGGAATGATAGTCTAAGCATATTTCAATTTCATGATAAATCAATATTCTTTACTTTTATGGTGATCCATGTAATATTTACCATTTAAAATATGATCAATAAAAACAAATAATTTTACTGAGGTGTTTCTAGCATTTTAGATGTTATTCATCTCTCGTAGCCAATATTTCCCTCTTAATATTTAAAAATATAGTTTTATATATTTATATAAAATCATTATAATCTCTGATCACTAAATCTAAAAATATATTTGTAAAATGAATATCTAAAAAGTAAAAAAGCATTAAATCTCTAAAAATTTAGAATAATTTTCATTTCTATAACCCAGGGAAAACCTATTTTTGCTAAAAGTAATCAGTTCTATTAAAAAGGGTAAAATAATAAAGGGACACTTAATTTTTTACTCTTTTCATTAATAGTGAGTCAGAAGTTTTTAATATTAATAAATTCTCAATTACACTAGTGAAATAGTTTCAAGACTTGAGAGCAGTTAAAAAATAGGAAAAACAAGCCAATAAGTCATTATAGATTTAGGTCTCACCTTGCACTTTTTTTGTGAAGAAATATCTGGCCCATTCTAAGCTCTCAGTGAATACTGGATGATGGAGTAATTTAACAGGTTATTTTCCTATGCATTGAACAGTTATTTTCTTTTTAAAATCTTTCTCATTATCTTTAAAAGGGCCTATTAATTTTATGTTTGTCTCAACATCAGAGCAGACTTGTTTGCTTTGTTGGGTGTCTCTACCTGATCCTCTGAACTCAATCCTCTTAGAATTGTTGCTATTTACCAGTGTTATAATTTTCTTTCCAAAATAGTTAGCTAATTCATTGCCATAAAGAGAAATTGGGAGGGAAACATGAGTCCTGGGTCCTTTACAGTTCAGAAAACCTGCAGGGCATACTCCGTTCAATTTCAAGGTCTGAGAGTCAATCTCAAGATGATGGTTTCTTCTCCCTGGGGCTTCATGATGATCCACCCTTTCCACAGGCTTGCCCAAGGTCTATTTTCTTTGTTCCACCCTCATCAAGCATCTCGGTGGTGACTAAACTCCAGACCTCACCCTCCAAGGACATTGGAGTAATTGCCACATTTTACCCAATCTTTGTGTTAGAGTCTTAACTCCCCTAATACAGTGAAGTGAAGACAACATCCTACCTAACCTTTGGCATACAGACCCAAACCTCTCAGAGCAACAAGTTAGTGATCTGGCCTTCCCTAATCCATGGGGGACAAGTCCACCCTTCTCAGACCTATGGGGTGTTGACCTTAACTCCCTAATCATTGGGGAATATGCTCCACCCTCTCTGTACCCTAGGGCAGCAAAATTCTCCCCAAACATTGGGCAGGAACATCCACTCTCTTCAACTGCCAGGGAAAACTCACCCTCTCTGTACACATGGGTGGGATTCCTATCTTGGCCCAAGGTGATGTCTTAATTCCACATCTCACCTTCCATGGTTTCTCTCTTGAAGTCATTTCCTCTTCAATCTTTCCCCTCCATGTCCCTTTTAGACCAAGCTGACAGTGGTTTTGTTCACACAACTCTCTCAAAAAACTTGTTGTTTTAACATGCAAGAAGCAAGGATCCAAGTCATCAGACAGTAAGATTCTCCACAAATCTTTCCTATATAACCATGTCTTTTATCATGATTTATGCATTCCAAGTTTAGTTAAGTCCTCAATGGGGCACTATCATCTGGGGTCTTGATTTCCAGAGAGTTGGAAGTTCCAAAATCATTTTCTGTTTTCATTGTGCCTAACAGTTCAGTTCTCAGTTTCTCTCTCTTGTCTAGCATTTTGCTATAAGCTGCAAGGAGAAGCCAAGTTGAATTCTCCAAGTTTACTTTAGAAAGTTCTTCAGCTAAATGCCCTGGCTTGTCATTTTCAAATCCTGTCTTCCATAAAACATCAGGAGTCAATCTTCCTAAGTTCTCTGCAACTTTAAAACAAGGATTGCTTTTCCTCCAGTTTCCAATAATTGTTTCATCATTTACTTCTAAGGACTCATAATAAGTCTCTTTAGGGTCCATATTACTATCAACAGTCTCTTCAAAGCACTGTAGACCTTTTCTACCAAGTATCTCACAATTCCTTCAAAAAATACTCCTTACCATTTATAAAACCATTGCAGCATTTTGTTCATTGCAAAAGCACAATCCCATTCTCTGGTACCAAATTCTGTATTAGTCAGCCAAAGGGGTGCTGATGCAAAATGCCAAAAATCTGTTGGCTTTTATAAAAGGTATTTATTTGGGGTGGAAGCTTACATTTACCAGGACATAGAGCATGAGTTGCTTCCCTCACCAAAGTCTGTTGCCATGTGTTAGAGCAAGATGGCTGCTGATGTTCAGCCTTCCTCTTCCTCTTGAAGTTCCTTGGTCCCAGCTTCTTCCAGTATAAGCTGTAGACCATCAGGCTCTCTACATTTTGTCTCTTTCCCTAGGGATTTATTCTTTCCAGGCTCAGGCTTGATTCTTTTCAGAAGGTCAGCTGTAGACTATCAGGTGAACAACTCATCTCTCTTCCTGGGGCCTCTGTCATGTCTGTGGAGCTGTCTCTGTTCCTCTGTGTTCTTCTCCATGTGTTTACTTCCTAACTCCAGCTAAAAGCTTCCACTTCCCTTCTCTGTGGTGTGGTTTCTCTGAGTCCCTACCCACCAAGGGGATGGAAACTCAATGCCATACTGACATGGCCCAATCAAAGCCTTAATCATTATTTAATCAATTAAAAGTGAAACCTCTGAATTGAATATAATCTAGTATGCCCAGAGTAAAAGACCAGTTCAAAAATATAATTCAATATCTATTTTTGGAATTCATAAACAATATCAAACTGCTACACTCCACCCTCTTAAATTCCAAAAATACATTACAATATTAAAAAAAAAACACCTTATTTCAGTAGCAACACTGAGCACAAAACCATATCACAATCAGTTTAAAGAAATAGTTTGTCTTGAGACAAAGTCCCATCTGCTGTAGACCTCTGAAACTTACAAAACAATTTATCTTCTTCTAATACACAAATGGACAAAAGATAAATATTTTCATTATCATAAGGAGAAATTTGGGAGGGAAACATGAGTCATGGTTCCTCTGCAGTTCAGTAAACCTGCAGGACATACTTCATTGGATATCCTAGTCTAAAAGCCATTCTTAAGATGACAGTTTCTTCTCCCTGGGGCCTCATGAAGACCTACCCTATCCACAGGCTTGCCCAATGGCCATTTTCTTGGTTCCACCCTCATCAAGCATCTGGGTGTCAACCAAGCTCCAGACTTCACCTTCCAAGAACATTTAGGGTGGTTGCCACTCTTTACCTAATCTTTGGGTTAGAGTCGTAACCCCCCTAGTATAACAACATCCTTCCTAAACTCTGGCATACAGGTCCAACCCTCTCAGAGCAATGAATTGGTGACCTGGCCATCCCTAATCTATATGGGGGACATGCCCACTCTTCTCAGGCCTGTAGGGCATTGACCTCAACCTCCCCAATCCTTGGGGAATGTACTCCATCCCCTCTGCACCCTGGGGCAGCAAAAATCTCCCTGAGCATTGGGTGGGAATATCCACCCTCTTCAACTTCCAGGGCAAACCCACCCTCTGTATAAATGGGTGGGGTTCCTCTCTTGGCCCAAGACCATGTTTTAATTCCAGATCTCATCTTCCATGGTTTCCCTCTTGAAGTCTTTTCTCTTTCAATCTCTCCCTTATATGTCCCTTTTATTCCAGGCTGACAGTAATTTTGTTCATACAGCTCTCTCAAAAATTTGTTGGTTTAGCATGCAGGAGGCAGGGGTCCAAGTCATCAGAAAGTAAGTCTTTTCTGGATAACTGCATTTTAAATCCTGATTTACAAGTTCCAAGTTTAGTTAAGTCCTCAATAAGGCACTATCATCTGGGGGCTTGATTTCCAGAAACTTGGAAGTTCCAGAATCAGTTTCTGTTTTCTTTGTGCCCAACAATTCAGTTATCAGCTTATCTCTCTTGTCTACCATTTTACTATAAGCTGCAAGGGGAAGCCAAGCTGTATTCTCCAAGTTTACTTTGGAAAGTTCTTCAGCTAAATGCCCAGGATCACCTTCCACAAAACACCAGGAGTTAATCTTGATAAGTTCTCTGCAACTTTAAAACACAGATCACCTTTCCTCCAGTTTCCAATAATACTTTCATCATTTAACTCCAAGGACTCATAAAACCTCACTTTAGAGTCCATATTACTATCAACAGTCTCTTCAAAGCACTTTATGTCTTTTCTACCAAGCATCTCACAATTCATCCAAAAAATACCTATTCCTCATTTATAAAACCATTCCAGTATTTTGGTAATTGCAGAAGCACGACACCACTCTCTGCTACCAAATCCTGTATTAGTCAACCAAAGGAGTGCTGATGCAAAATACCAGAAATATGTTGGCTTTTATAAAGGGTATTTTGAGGGGGGGGTAGAAGCTTACAGTTACCAGCTCATAAAGTATAAGTTACATCCCTCACCAAAGTCTGTTGCCACATGTTGGAGCAAGATGGCTGAGGACATCTACAAGGTTTCAGACTTCCTGGGTTCCTCTCTTCCCAGGGCCCATTTCCCTTTGGACTCAGCTGCTCTGCTTTCTTCACAAGGCCTGCTCTAGACTGTCAGGTGAATGACTCATCTCTTTCCCCTCTGTTTGTATTTAATGGAGACTTTTCTCCTTCTTCACATATCTGCTTCTCTTTTTACTTCCCAGGCTCCAGGATCAAAACACCTTCTTCCCTTCTCTGCCATGTAGTTTTCTCTATGAGTCCTTGCCCACCAAGGTGGCAGGGACTCAACAACATACTGATGTGGCCCAATCAAAGCCCTAATCATAATTTAATCATGCCCAGAAGAACAGACCAGTTTACAAACATAATCCAATATCTACTTTTGGAATTCATAAACAATGCCAAACTGCTACAGGATTCCTGCTACATTCTCTAATACAGTGGCAAGAATCTCTAGAGAACAAAGACAGTGTTTAGAGAAGGAGGACAGACCAATACATCAGTTCCTTGATATTGATGGTTGTACTTATGAACCTTGTTCTTTTGAAATTTAAATTTAGCCTAGTATTATGTATTGCCTAAGAGTTGTCTCCTGAAACCCTTCTTGTTGCTCAAATGTGGCCTTTCTCTAAGCCAAACTCAGCATATAAACTTACTATCTTCCCAGAGTGGAATGTGAGTCCTGGTGATGAGCCTTGCTGGCACCAAGGGATTATTCCTAAGAACCAACTAGTGATGGATTTGGAATAAGTCCTAGACCAAAAGGGGAAATGGTAAATCCAAATGAGTTTTTTATGGTTAAGAGACTTCACAGTGAGTTAGAAAGTCATTCCAGAGGTTATGCTTATGCATGTCTCAGAAGGCTCTCGCTGACTGTCACAATACCCGTGCCTCAAGCAGGGGTGCTCCTGAGGGCTCTAGAGACATCTAGACACTATAGACACAGAACAGAATCCCAGGAAATTGGCACTCCATTGATGGACCTTACCTTGGAATATAGGATAACCTATCTCCCCAAGGTATCAATTAGCCTCATTTATAATTTTCCTATGCATGGTTTTCTGCCCTTTTTATTTGGACATACAATTTGCACTGTACTCATTAAATATATGCCCTGGAGACTTGAATCTTCTGGCTGTTCCTATGCTGGTTGAGCCCTGAATCTCAACAAAGTTGCAGCCAACACCTATTCTCCAGTTCAGCTGACCATCCCAAGACAACTAACAAAAGAATGATGATGGAAAATGCCCATTCCAAAAAAACCCAAGCGTATCTACAACTGCAACAACACAGGTCCATCCATCTGCCCAATGAGATCTAAGCCCCTTCTCAATCTGAAGCAGAATGGGTATCATCATTTCAAAATCCTCAAGATTGAGGAATGAACAAATGTAAGGGGGGAATACAACAATGGACTAAAGAAGATGTATTATTCTAGCAATGGAAGAACTTGTAACATTGATATAAAGATAGTGAAGAATTGGTATAATATGGAGCACTTTGGGGACATTGGAATTGTTCTACCTGCTATTGCAATGATGGATACAAACCATTATACATTTTGGAAACACCTATAAAATTGTATGGTACAAGTGTAAACCATAATGTGAACTATAGACCATGGTTAGTAGCATTGCTTCAATATGTTATCATCAGTTGTAACAAATGTATCACACTAATGAAAGATGTTGTTAATGGGGGAAATTTTGGCAGTGGGGGGTGGGGTATATGGGTATCCCTTATGATTTTGATGTAATGTTTATCCAATCTAAAGCTTATTAGAAATTAAAAATAAAAATAAAAAATAAAATAGTATTTAAACCTGACAACCTCCTTTAGTACTTTTGTTGCAATTTTTAAAATGATATTTCTTTATATTTTAAAATAAAATTCCATTAGAAACCTTAGCACAGTATAAGTATATGTAATCTAACCATTACATGTATCCGGTACAAACTCTAATATTAATTGTCAAGCTGTGAAAATCTAACTTTATTTCCTTCTGGTTATTTATTCTGCCCTACTGGGTTCATTTACCAGTCAGAGGGCAGTTTATTAACACTCATTTCATAAAATTTCCCTTTGAAGAGATGCCTTCTTTAATTTATATGGTGTTTAAATTGATTTATGTTTTCACATTTTGAGAAATTATATATTTTTTGTTTTTTCACACATTTTATACATTTTCGGTAATCATTGGTTGTATATGTGTTCATTCACATTTTAGTAAAGTTTTTAGATTGTTTAATAATCCAATGATAGATATTTCTCTTGTTTAGAGAAGAGTCCAAAATCTAGTGTAATATTTCCTAACTGCTGTATATAACAAGTATTTAAGAATAATTCTATGTTTTGCAAATGAAGTAAGTGACAATGTTGTAGAAAGCACAATATCACATTTGTGTTGTATTAAAATTGCTTTGGCAAGACTTCTGCTTCTGGTTCAGGTGTATAAAGATGCAACAGACTTTTATTTCCATGGTATTGAGAAAAAAAAATAGGTAAAAGAAAGCTGATATTTTCCTTTGGGGCTATCAAAGGCTGGTGGTTGAAATATAACCTTAATTAATTGAATTACAATGAGAGAAAAGTTCTATATAAGTGACCAGCCTGTGAATACCAAGCATTGGTGCAGACAGCTCTAGAAGGCCTGCCACATACCAGGAAGCTATGCAATATGAGAAGAAACACTTGGAGACGTTTGTGACATTGGAGATCGGAAAGGCAGAACAGGGCCAGGAAGAGAAAAAAATCCCACAAATGTCACTGAGCCTGACATTTCCAACTCATTCCCAGGAAGTTTGCTGAGAAAGGACATCAAAAAAAAACAACAACATAAGGTTGATAAGCATTCACAAAGTCTTGTGCTTTTTAAGCTGTATCTGACACTATATAGCCCATCTTCTTTCAACTAAAACAAGACCGCAGTGCACAGCCACTCAGAAGTGACATGGAATGTTGGAGTTGGGGTTAATCCAGCCACTCAACCTCAGCTCAAACAGACCCTTGGGGGATTCAGAATGATCAGCCAGAAACTGCCATGCAGAAAGAACTTGTGTTCAGTAGAAAAATAATAAAACAGGAGGAAAACTAATTCTCACTTTACTCTCCTTTTAAACATGATGTCCTGAATATGAACAAAAGTTAGGAGAACTATGAAGAAGTAGGAAAAAATGACTGTCCATAACCTATAAAAAATATCATTAGTAGCAGACCCACATACAACTCAAATATAGAAATCAACAGACAAGGATTTCAAAATAACTATTATTAATATACCAAAGAATTTATAAGGTAAGATACTTTTAATATGTAAATAATTAGTAAATTTAAATTTATGATATAAATTAAAACTTTAAAAATAAACAAGTATCAATACAGAACTGAAAAACACAATGTACAACATCAAATACAGAAGAACAGGTTGAAAATAGTGAACTTAAACATAGATATATAGAAATTATCCAAACTAAAACCAGATAGAAAAAAATACATATTGGATAAAAAATAAGCAGAGTATCAGTGATCTCTGGACAATATTGAATAAAATGGCATAGGTTTTATATGTGTCTCAGAAGAAGATGTAAAATGAAATTGGCAGAACATATATCTGAAGAAATTATGGCCAAAATATTTCCAAATTTATGATCCAAAAAGCCCAAATGCCCTCCCAGCAGATCAAATATAAAACAAATAAACAAATAAAAAGCACTCAAGACCCTTCAAGTCCAACTGTTGCAAATCATAGACCAAGAGAAAAACTTGAAATAGAAGAACAAACTCACATTAGACATAGGGAAAATGTTAAGAATGACAGTGAAACAGGGGAAGCCAAACAGCAATGGAACGCAAATTTAAAGTTTTGGGGAAAATAAAGTCTAACATCAGAATTTTCTATTCAGCAAAATTCCATCAAAAATGAAATTACAAAAATATATTTTCAGTAAAATGTGAATATGATGCCATAGAACTACAGAGTGGAAAAAAAATGCTCAAGGAATGTGAAGGGAATTTGAAACCAAATGGAAACTCAGATCAATAGGAAGAAATGAAGAGTGTCAGAAATGGTAAATACATGGGTAAATATAAAATATGGGTTTTTTCCTTTTCATAATTACCATGAAAGACAACTGAGTCTACGATAAAATAATTGCAATGTGTTATGAAGTTAATTTTATATGTAGAAATAGAACTATGACAAAGATAATCCAAAGATATATAATATATCTTTTTGTCAATTATGTGAAGTAGGATATATTTCTTCAGAGTAAATGTAATTAGTTAAGGATGAAATTTATTATCCTGTTAGCAATAGTTTAAGGAAAATATTCAAAGACTGATAGCTTAATACTGAATTGACTTTTAGCTGAAGACTGCAAACCAGAATATTTATATGTCAATATTTTTCCAATCTTCTTAGGGAACAACAGTTGTCTTTGCATGCTCAATATCTGCATGATTTTAAGGCATATGAAATATTTATGTTTTGTGAAAAAATAGTATATTTGATCTTGCAAATTAAATTGTTGTGCAATATCGGATGTTGCCATAATATTCTTTATAAAACAATCATCTAGAACAAATAATCTTTATGCAGAGATTGAGGTTTTACAATACTTTTTGCATGCTTTTCATCTATTTTATACTGATTTATAGTAAACCCTTTTAGTCAAGGTTTTATTCAACTTACTGGAGATGTTATTAAAGGCATGTCTTTCCATCTTTACTTAACTTTAATGTATGTAATTGATATTAATACATTTTAATTCACCAAGTAATGATCAATAGATTAATTTATATATCAAGTTTTGACAAAATATCCTTTGCTTGCATATCAAGGAAGAGAAATTTCCTACTTATCAATGTATGGTGCAAGACTGTTGATCATTATGGTGAAATTTATTAAACAAAACAAGCAGAAAAGAAGGTGAAAAAGTAAATTTAAAGTTGTATTCAAGCCTTTCTCAATGGAACATATCTCTTTAATGTACTCTAAGATAAGAGAAAGTTCCCTAATAGTTTCTTGATGCAAGTTATTAGACTACCAGTTTCTGAGTCATGCACTTGTTTTTTTAATCAGAGTGAAATTTTTATAAACATATCTCTTCCACTGCTTGTACTCCTATATATTTTAATGAATGGAAGAAAAACTGGGTGGTTTTATATTTTTCATGCTGGGAATTGTTCTTAGTGTGGAACCTGCCTTCTTCTGCTGCAGTGAGTAACACGTGATTGCCACTGAGGTGTAAATGATGATAGTGACTTATTTCCACATTTTAATTTCCCAGTACAGTTCAGGGAATCAAAGAATTGCTCACTGACACTTTTAATCCCATGGATGTGAGCATTGTCTCTAATTAAGTATAGCTGTAAAAGAAATAAAACTGATTTTGGTACAAACAAAAGTGTCTTTGTTCACCAGGACTGCTATGACACATGCTACACAGTGTGTGGCTTAAACAACAGGAATTGTTCTTTGGGAGTCTAAAAGTCCAAAATCAAGGTGTTGGCAAGACCATGCTTTCTCCAAAGGCTGTGACATTCTAGTGATGACAATCTTCTGTCACATGGTGATCTATCTCTCTGGCTTCTCCTACTTCTGGCATCTTTGTCTAGCTACTGCTGACTTCTGACTTTTGCTGACTCTCTTCTGCCTTATAAGGGCTCCAGACATATGGATTAAAGCCTACCCTAATGCAACTTGACTTTGTCTAATAGTTTCTTTGAAGGTCCTTGTATTAGTCTGTCAAAGGCTGCCAATGCAAAATACCAGAAATGGGCTGGCTTTTATAATGTGAATTATATTTAGGGTGAAAGCTTACAGTCTGAGTCTGTGAAATGTCCAAATCAAGGCATCAGCATAGATGCTTTCTCACCAAAGTCAGCTACTGGTGATCCTGGCATCTTGCCACATGGTGAATCAAGATGGTGGCCCATCCCTGCCAAGGTCCCTGCCTTCCCGTCCAGGCTCACCATCTCCCAGAGCCCAGCTGTGGGAAGTCAGTCATATGGCTTGTCTATTCAGGCTTGAGCTGATTCATAGGCCCAAACTCTTGAGGCTTTGTGCTTCAGTTTTGGCTGCTAGAGATCCTCAGTCATGCATGGCAGGGTGAAGTTGGTGGTGGCTCTCTTTTAATGTGTCTGTCTGTTTGTTCTCAGTTTATTAAAACACCAGAAAGAGGTCATAGGCAGAGCCTGTGTCACACCTCACTGAATCAGTCTAATCAAATGCCCTTTAACAATCTAATTGAAAATGATCTAATCAAAGTGAATCTAATGCAATCAGAGGGTGCCACACCCACAGGAATGGATTAGATTAAGAACATAATTTTTGAGGATTCAAAAAAAACTTCAAACTGTCATGGTCTTATTAACAAATGAGTCCATGCCTTAAATAATAATAGCATTTCAAAAGGTCCTGTTTACAAATGGTTCACACCACAGGACTAGAGTTTAAGACTTGAACAGGTCTTTTGTGGGGGACATGATTCAATCCCCAACAAAAAGTGAAGATAGTTGTTTAAGTGAATATGAATTGTTCACTGATTGTTTTAATATCTGAATTTATATCTTAAAAGAGATTCATTTATTGGAATACTTCACGATAATTTCTATGGGTTATTACTTGGAAAGCAGTGCACCAGTGAACCCAAAGCAAAGCAAAGCAAAATTAAATACATCAATATTGGCCATCAAATATTTAAACAAATGTATTAAAGTCCTTTACCCCATTTTCAATAGCTTTACAATGTCCTCTATTTTAAATTTTACACTCACACGGGCAACACATATATATGTTTAATTCTACACAGTTCAACTTTATTTTTGTGATATGGTGAAATATAAAATAATGTCAAGCATTATAAATATATTAAGATGTTCATTACTTTAAAATAACAATAAGAGTTTTGGTAATGGATGGTGGTAATCACATAAGTAGCTGAAAGTGATTAAAAGAAGGTTCCTATCAGAATTAAATTCCTTTAGAATAGGGAATATCCCTGTTTAAAACCTGTATTTTTGTGGCATAACAAACAGGTGCTCAGTGAATTTATCTGGGTATCTTCTTGAGGGTTCAAGTTGAGGGTTAACAGTTGCCTGTGTCACTACATGTTGCTGGTGTTCTATCAAGGCATCAGCACGCTGTTTGGTATTCCTCAGCCTATACAGCTCAACAGATTAAGATTTTTCAGATAGAAATCTCATAATATTCTTATTGAACATTATCTTCTTCAAATTTTTAAGAGCTCTAGAAGAACTGCATTTTTCAGTTATTCTCCATAGCTTATTTTTATAAGAGGGTTTCCTCAGTCATGTCAAATTGTTTGAATTTTGTTTAAATTTGTTAAATTGATTTTTTACTATTTTTATTTTATTCTAAGAAAAATGGATTGATGTGTTGAAAATTAATGCTAGATGACCTATTTTTATAGTTGAATGACCTAATTTTTCTGATATCAGAATGTATGTTGTTTTAATTGGTAGCATTATTTTTAGACAGTGAATTTTACATTAAATAGTATTTTAAACTCAGTGATAGAAAGCATTATTTATAGCTCACTTTTACTTAAATCTACATAATATAGATAATAAATGAAATTTCAAGGTAACAAAATGCAAACTTGTAATTGTTGGACAATTGCCGGTTGAGTGATGTTAAAGAAGCAGAAAAAATGATGTAATATTATGTATTTGTTTTAAAAATTGAATTTTATTGGATTAGTACCTGGGACATGAGGCAAGTCTGAAATAGAAGTTGGATTTATAGAGGCGATCTAAGATTTTTGCATAATGTTCAAATAAAGTTTCATTAATTATTGAATTAGGCTATGTGAAAGGTTAAATTATGTTTTTTATTATAATCATTTTAATAAGTTTCTAATGTAAGAAATTAAAATTATGGAGTTATCATTTAAAGTTGCTCTCTCCATTGTAAAACTGGTAAAAGTCACGGTGCTATTGAGAAGCTCATAAAATAAGATGAAAAGTTATGACAAATATTCCCCTAGAAAAAGAAAAAACAATTTTTTTTTGAAAAATTACTTTGTTAAATGATATGATTCACTTTGCATGATATCTACATCATAATATGGCAGGGAAAAGTTTATAGTGTGTTTATCAAAAATGTTATAATTTGATGAAACCCTCAACTTGCAATAAATGAATTAATGCTTCACATAGCGGTGGCAAATACTTGAGTAAAACTGTTTACCAAATATTCTCCTTATGGAGAAAATTAGAATATATAGGATTTACTTTTCTCTTAAGAGCTGTGATAAAGAGATCACTCATCTGTGTATGGGTATACCATATATGAACAGCAATAAAAGTCATTAGAAAAACATATGCACTTATAGTGCAAAACCATATGCTATTTTATATAAATTGAATAGCTAGTGATGAAACATTTGCTCTCTGATCTCGATTCAATTATTTTTTTTATGGGTAAAAATAAAAATTCTCACAATTCAAACAAACATTTGCAAAATGATATACAAATATATATGCATATATGTGTATTTGCTTACAAAAATGTTATTTATATATATATATATATACATATATTTTAAGAGGTGCTTAGATTACCTAAAATATTACCGGAACCCACTGGGATTCCCATGTTGCCCACCTCCCACACCTCCCACCACATCCCACACAAACATCTTCCACAGTGTGGCCCACCACCCTCAATGAACTTACACATCCTGGAGCCTTGCCACCAACCATAGACCACAGTTCACACTGTAGACCACACTCTCTCCCACTCAGTTCTGAGTGGTGTGTGCTGATTTAAAATGGCCTACATCCGTTGCCACAACAGTACTCAGGATAACCTCCAACTCCCAAAGAAGCCCCTGTATTTCAACTGCTCATCTCCTCCCTACCCCAAAAGTGTCAAGTGGCCACTGGCTCCACCTCATTGTTATAATTTCTTACATTGCTAGAATCACCATATGTGAACAAGAGAATACCATCAAGTCCACTCTTGTCCATAGTTCTTCCCCCAATCCTGAGGGGACTGGGATGGTGATGTCCACTCCAACTCCAAGTGAGAGAGGGCTTATATCCCATGGATATGGTGGGTGGGATGATCCTGCCTGCAGATGCAGGCCCTCTCCATTCCCTGGGATGGCCATTGCCCATCATTGTGTCCTCACCAGGTGACTTGGATGAGTCCATTGAGCTGTAGGGTAGGAGTTGCATCTCTGCCTAGATTTCATGCACACCTGACACATAGGTAGGTGGGAGGCTCCACTCTCTGGAAGTATACCTAAAAACTCCAGCATCACATATAGGTTTGAATAGAAGGGACTGGTGAACCATGTGCAGGGAGGACTTATTTGAGTCTAATTCTGTCACTCTCAGGAGCACAGATTCCAAAATAGAACCCACTGATAAGGCATCAGTCTCTGGGGCTATTCCCCCTTATATAGGACCAGGGTGTCTCCGGAGCTCTCAGGAACCCCAATGAGTGGGGTGATAGGCACTTAGATGTTCTATGAGCTCCTACTGAGGTGTGCGTAAGATTTACCTCTGGGATGACCTCCCAACTCTCTTTGAAGTCTCTTAGCCACTTGAACTCATTTGTCTTTACCATTCCCCCTTTTATACAAGGTCTTTTTCCAGTTGTGTTGCCAGTTGGCACTTGGTATTAATCCCTCGTTGCCAGGGAGGCACATCCCCGGGAGTCATGTCCCACGTTGGGGGGAAGGTAATGCAATCATATGCTGAGTTTGGCTTAGAGAGAGGCCCCATTTGAGCAACAAGGAGGCTCTCAGGTGGCAACCCTTAGGCACCCCACAACTGCAGGCTAAGTCTCATTTACAAGAGCAAAGACTCACAAGGGTAGTCATCAATTAAAAAAAACACATCAGTTGGTCATCCTATTTTGACAGGCACTGTCCCTACACTCAGAGGACAATTGGTGCTCCCTTGGAGACTGTGGCAGATCTCTCCAGGCTAGGAATTCAGATTCCCTCATTTATTGTGTGATTATCCACCCATCGTGACCATGCCCCATCCCCCGATCCTTTGAATGATTTTATATATCTTTCATGTATATTCGGATGAACCAATCCCCACGAAACCCCCCCCCAGACACCCCACCCAATAATCCCCCGCAGTACCCATTGTAACCCTACTGTGATCCAAATCCTCCATGAACATTTAGTCCATAAAATAATCAAATACACTTACTAGGAAAAAGAAACAAGTGTGATAAGCTTACATGCAAGAGTCAAACATAAGGAAACTTAGGAGAAAAAAAAATAAAAAAGAGAGAAGGAAAAAAAACAAATAATCAAACAAAGAACAAAACAAAATAAAATATAATTAGTGGATTGGGACATTCAAAAAATGGGCAGAAAAAGCAAAGGAAATGCCTTTAAAAATATATAAATATATTCATTTTTTTTCCTTTCTCTTTTCTTTTTTCCCTTTTTTCCTTCCCTTTATCACTGTGTTATCGGATGTCTGGTGTGCCATGATACCTTCCTCCTCTCAATCCCCATTGTCTCCCAATTTTTCATTTAATTTTCAAAGAAGTTTTAGGTCACAGCAAAGTCACACATGGAGTGCCGGAGACTCCCAGATACCAAACCACCCCCCTTCCCACCCCATATTAACAACCCCCCCTTTTTTTTGGTTGTTAGCATTGTTATAACTGTTAAGCAGATAGCAAAATATAGCAACTAAACATTGTCATTGATTTACATTATAGTTTACAATTTAGATGATACAGTTTAATAATTTTGATGATATTTACAAGGTCCTGTGTCCATTACTGTAAGGTAATGAAAAACCTTCCCCATGACCACCAAACAACCCATTAGACCTTGATTGTTCCCTTCTCCCCAGGCCCCCAGGGCCCGTGATACCCCCGTCTCCCAACCCATGGAATGCCAAGATTCACATTTACATGCCCTAGGGATTTGAACCAGCCATTCCTAATCCACCACCCCAGTGCTGCACCACCAAACCCAGGAACACCAACACTCATCTGCCCCATCCCCCAACATGCAACCACACTCTATCCCTTTACCATAGATTATGTCCATATGGGTGATGGCTCAAAGTCTGCTCTTCTCTTACTCTCCTTTGTTAACCTATCTTTCAGACAATGGTTCTCAGAGACTGCTCACTTTCCTCAGTTCAGATCAGTGAGGTCATATACTGTTCATCCTTCAGTGCCTGGCTTGCTTCACTCAACATAAGGTCTTCAAGATTCATCCACGTTATTCCATGTGTTAGCACTTTGTTCCTTCTTACAGCTGAGTAATATTCCATTGTATGTATGTACCACATTTTGCTTATCCATTCGTCTGTTGATGGGCACCGGGGCGGATTCCAACTTTTGGCAATGGTGAACAATGCCGCTATGAACATTGGTGTGCATATATCTGTTTGTATTTTTGTTTTCAGTTCTTCTGGGTATATACCCAGCAGTGGAATTGCTGGATCATACGGAAGATCTATTGCTAGTTTTCTGAGGAACCGCCAAACTGTCCTCCACAGTGGCTGGACCATACCACAGTCCCACCAGGAGTATATGAGAGTTCCTATTCCTCCACATCCTCTCCAACATTTAGTGTCTCCTGTTTTTTTAATAGCTGCCATTCTGATGGGTGTAAGATGGTATCTCATTGTAGTTTTGATTTGCATTTCCCTGATAGCAAGTGATGTTGAGCATTTTTTCATGTGCTTTTTAGCCATTTGTATTTCTTCCTTGGAGAAGTGTCTGTTCAGGTCACTTGCCCATTTTTTATATGGGTTGTTTGTCCTTTTATTTTCGAGGTGAAGGATTTCTTTATATATGCAGGATATCAGGCTCCTATCAGATATATGGTTGCCGAATATTTTTTCCCATTGGATAGGTTGCCATTTTATTTTCTTAATAACATCCTTAGAGGTGCAGAAATTTTTAATTTTGAGGAGATCCCATTTATCAATTTTTTCTCTTGCTGCTCGTGCTTTGGCTGTGAAGTTCATGAAACAATTTCCTATTACAAGGTCCTGTAGATGCTTCCCTACATTATCTTCCAAGGTTTTTATGGTTTTGGCTCTTATATTTAGATCTTTGATCCATCTTGAGTTGATTTTTGTATAAGGTGTGAGATGGTATTCTTCTCTCATTCTTTTGGATATGGATATCCAGTTCTCCAAGCACCACTTGTTAAAGAGGCCACTCTCTCCCAACAGAGTGGTTTCGTGGCCTTGTTAAATATCAGATGACTGTATATGCAAGGATCTATATCAGAACTCTCAATCCGGTTCCATTGGTCAGTAGGTCTATCCTTGTGCCAATACCATGCAGTTTTGATCACTGTAGCTTTGTAGTATGTTTTAAAGTCAGGTAATGTGATACCTCCAACTTCATTTTTTTTTTCAATATACCTTTGGCAATTCGGGGCCTCTTACATCTCCAAATATATTTTGTGGTTAGTTTTTCCAGTTCCTTAAAAAATATAGTGTTGACTTTTATTGGGATTGCATTAAATCTATAGATTAGTTTGGGTAGGATAGACATCTTGATGATGTTTAGTCTTCCCATCCATGAACAGGGAATATTTTTCCATTTATTTAAGTCTTCTTTGATTTCCTTTAACAGTTTTGTGTAGTTTTCTGTATATAAGTCGCTTACATCTTTAATTAAATTTATTCCTAAGTATTTGATTCTTTGGTTTACTATTGTAAATGGTATTTTTTTCCTGATTTCCTCCTCAGTTTGCTGGTTATTGGTGTACAGAAATGCTACTGATTTTTGAGCGTTGATTTTATAGCCTGCAACATTA
Organism: Tolypeutes matacus; assembly: GCA_026826555.1. Classification (NCBI taxonomy): domain Eukaryota; kingdom Metazoa; phylum Chordata; class Mammalia; order Cingulata; family Chlamyphoridae; genus Tolypeutes; species Tolypeutes matacus. The sequence goes on along the minus strand of JAKSZT010053854.1, from coordinate 1,153,149 downwards.
CTGAACTCCTTTATAAGTTCTAGAAGCCTTGTTGTCGATTTCTTAGGGCTTTCTATGTATAGGATCATGTCATCTGCAAATAATGAAATTTTTACTTCTTCTTTTCCAATCTGGATGCCTTTTATGTCCTTTTCTTGTCTCAGTGCTCGTGCAAGTACTTCTAAGACAATGTTAAATAAGAGTGGTGATAGTGGGCATCCTTGTCTGGTCCCGATCTCAGAGGGAAGGCTTTTAGGATTTCACCGTTGAAAATGATGTTAGCTTTGGGTATTTCATATATACCCTTTATCATTTTCAGAAAGTTTCCATCTATTCCTATCTTTTGTAGTGTTTTTATGAGGAAAGAGTGCTGTATTTTGTCGAATGCTTTTTCTGCATCTATAGAGATGATCATGTGATTTTTTTCTTTCAGTTTGTTTATGTGGTGTATTACATTGATTGATTTTCTTATATTGAACCATCCTTGCATATCTGGGATGAAACCCACTTGTTCATGGTGTATAATACTTTTGATATGTTGTTGTATGCGATTAGCAAGTATTTTGTTAAGGATTTTAGCATCATGGTTCATTAGAGAAATTGGTCTGTAATTTTCCTTTCTTGTGGTATCTTTATTTGGTTTTGGTTTAGGGTAATGTTGGCATCATAGAATGAGTTAGGTAGTATTCCTTCTACTCCTATTTTTGGGAAGAGCTTAGGTAGAATTGGTGTTAGCTCTTTCCGGAATGTTTGGTAGAATTCAGCTGTGAAGCCATCTCGTCCTGGACTCTTCTTAGGTGGGAGGTTTTTAATGACTGAGTCTATCTCTTTACTTGTAATTGGGCTGTTGAGTTCATCTATTTCTTCTTTCATCAATGTCGGCTGTTTGTGGGTTTCTAGAAACTTGTCCATTTCCTCTAAATTGTCATTCTTGTTGGCATATAATTTTTCAAAGTACCCTCTTATGATACTCTTTATTTCTGTGGGGTCAGTAGTGATATCACCTTGCTCATTCCTTATTTTATGTATTTGCATCTGTTCTCTCTTTTTCTTTGTTAGTCTGGCTAAGGGTTTGTCAATTTTTTGATATTCTCGAAGAACCAGCTTTTGGTTTTGTTTATTGTTTCCAGTGCTTTCTTATTCTCTATTTCATTTAGTTCTGCTCTAATCTTGGTTATTTCCTGTTTTCTACTTCCTTTAGGTTTAGTTTGTTGTTGTTTTTCCAAATCTTCCAAGTGTGCAGTTAGGTCTTCAATTTTAGCTCTTTCTTCTTTTTTAATATATGAATTTATGGCTATGAACTTCCCTCTCAGGACTGCTTTCGCTGCATCCCATAGGTTTTGATATGTTGTGTTGTTGTTTTCATTAGTTTCAAGGTAGTTACTGATTTCTTTTGAAATTTCCTCTTTGACCCACTGTTTGTCTAAGAGTGTGTTGTTTAACTTCCATATCCTTGTGCCTAACCTGTTTCTCTGGCCCTTATTGATTTCCAACTTCATTCATTTGTGGTCAGAGAAATTACTTTGTATAATCTCAATCTTTCTGAATTCATTGAGTGTTGTTTTGTGGCCTAGCATGTGGTCTATTTTGGAGTATGTTCCATGTGCACTGGAGAAGAATGTAAATCCCGCTGTATTTGGGTGTAGTGTTCTGTATATGTCTATTAAGTCCAAATCTTCTAATGTATTGTT
>JAKSZT010053854.1:1108839-1151079 GCA_026826555.1 Tolypeutes matacus | reverse complement strand
ATATATATATATAGTGATTTAGAAGGCTAGAATTATGAGGAGGGAGAGAAATAGTAGAGTAAGGTCTGAAAGGAAAAGTCAATACTAATTAAAAAAAAAGAAAAAAAAGAAGAAGAAAACAAAATAGATGGGATAGAAATTGACACCCTTAAGTTGTGGGCCTATGAAAAAATGTTGTCTCTAAGAGCCACAACAGAGAACAGAAGGCAGAAAGATGCAGGAAGGATAAGCGGTAGTTTGTAATAGAGAATCAATATATACAGCGAGTGGGAAATTACTGAATAAGAAGCCCAGCAAAGAAGCGACCAGCTGGCAGCACCTATTTAAAAAAAAAAATAGAAGGAAAACGGAAGGGGGGAGGAAAATGGGAATAATAGCAATAGACCAGAGAGTAACAGAGAGAAACCAAAGATCCACACAGGCAAGCAGTCAAACAGAGCTAGGGGGTGTCAATGATTCCCTTAGGGTCCACGTGGATCCTTCCTGCCTATTTGTGTTTATCATTGAAGTTCCCCACAGGGTTCTATATGTAAGTCCTGAAGCAGCTCTTAGCTATTAAACTAAATTAAAAAGAATTTATTTTTCATTTGTTGAGGTGACCTCACTTTTTTTTTTTTTTTTTTAGCCAAATGCAGGACCCAAAATAATTCCTCCTCTAGACCAACCCCCTTACGGAAGGGACCCTAGCTGGGCCCGTGGAAATTAATCAAGCACGTCCCACTTTCTGGACTCCCCAGGTTAACTGAAGCTCTGATGTTAGTCAGTGAAGAGTGCTAAAGATGGCGGATTTTGTCCCTTCTGGCTCCGAGCTCCACCGTCACTGGGCTGCTCAGTAAATCAGTTTGAGTGCAGATTCGCGTCTGCTCTCAGCCTGATGCTGCTCCAGGTCGGCTTATCTGCTCCCCAAAGCTATGGGTCGGTGCAGGCAGCCAGATCAATGTCTAAAAATATAAAATACCCTTCCCTGCCTTCCAGCCAAACCCTCTCTTTTTTGGGAAGTGTCCTTTCCTCCTGGCTCCACAGCGGCCCGGGTCTTATCCCTGCTTGGCTAGGGAAATCAGCTCCGTTCCCCGAACAAAATCCCCCCTCCGGTTTACCGGGTGATGATTAGCTCATTTGCTCTGTTCACACAAGGTCCAAGGGGCGCCAGGCAGCCAATTCCCCAGAAAATAAAACTTTTTCACCCCACCCGCGGCTCCAAATGCCCGTTTTATTTTTTTTCCCCAATCCGCGGGGCTCAGCCGCCTGTGCCAACCTCCACCGGCAGCCTCAAAACTCACAAATCTCCACCGTTCGTTCCAGATAGATGTCCCAAGTTTCTCACTCCACACGTGCACAGCACATACCCCCGGGCAGGACCCTGTCTCCAATCCGCCTTGCTCTGGGAGCTTGCAGTGTGCGCCCTCCTACACTAACACCATCTTGCGTCCTCCCCCTCGATTCACTTATGACCTCTTAAAACATGAACACTGATTGTATAAGATTTCAATATGGAAGAAGAAAAAAAAAATACTGAGCATGGGGGAAACAAATAAATGACTTTGTTCTCCAGATGAGGTCTGCTGGCTCTCAAGGAGAACATTCATACATAAGTTTTAAAATAATGAATTAAACAAAACTTCTGTTTTAATGACCCTCTTAATACCAGTAACTATGATTTATATGATTTCAAGTAGATTTCAAAATCTTCAAAATGATATATCTCAGAGTTAGTTGTTAGTATCTTGAAAAGTCTAGGTGGACAACATTCTATGACAAAATTTGGACCTGTTTCATGCTATTTAATGACTATAATATATTCTGATGCATGTTTCTACTATAATACAGTTAGCCAGTATTGAATTCTAGCTTAACTTGATACTAAAACCATACAATAAAAAATGTATAAATTTATATAGTTGCATGATCTTCTCTTTATAATAAATTCCATCATGACCAAAAAGATTCCTTAATAATGTACTTAATTCAATTTTCTATTTTTTAACCTCTTTATTTCTCATTAATTGGTTATATTAATGTATGTATACTATAGAAAAGTTATTTTTATTTTTTATTTTTTTATTTTTAAACATATTTTTATGTATATCATTCACACATGAAAATACATAAACTATAAGTATTCAGTAAACATCGTGATCTTACAGAACAAACAAGCATAACATCATACAGGGCTCCCATACATCATCCCCCCTCACAAATATCCTTCATTGTTGTGACACATTTGTTAACAAATCATGAAAGAGCATCATCAAAGTATTACTACTAACTAAAGTCCTAATCTTCCTCCTCTACATTTTTTAAGGATTTATTTATTTATTTATTTATTTACTTTTATCCATTCTTACCACCCTCCCTACCCCATTTTTGCTGTTTCTGTGTCCATTCACTGGGCAGCTCTCTGTGTCCATTTCCTGCCCTCTTTTCTCATCCTTCTCCTCCTGTCTTTACTGGGATTCCATCCTCAGAACCTCTGATTTGGGAGAGAGGCTTCCTACTACCACCTGCGCCACCTTAGTTCCTAGTTTTTCAGTGCATCTGGTCTTGGCTTTCCCTTGTGTCACTCTCCTGTTACGTCATCATCTTGCTGTGTGCCTTGCAGGGCCTGGCAGTGCACGTGCAGACAGAGCCTGGCGGCATACCCACGCTCGCGGCCTGGCGGCTCACCCACGGACGGGGCTTGATGGCTCACCTGCTCATGGGTCCTGGCGGCACACCCAAGCATGGGGCCTGGTGGCTCACACACCTTCTATATTTTTATTTTTTTATTTTTACCAGGAGGTCCCTGGGGTTGAACCCAGGTCCCTCCATATGGGAGATGGATGCCCAACCATTTGAGCCACATATGTCCCCCTGCTATATCTCTTAAGGTTGACTAAAAATACCCAAAGTTATAGTCTTTTCTCATGCAGGATGGTCATATAATAAATCAGGCTTGGTTTACCACCAGCATTCTAAAAACCAGACCTAGGGAAAAAAACTAGGTCTGTGGACACATGCATAGTTTCTAATATAGCAAATGTTTAGCTTACCCTGATTATCATAAAATCAGGACAGCAAGAATATTCACATAGAAAAGGTTTTAAAGTTAGCAAAACAGAGCTGATGTAATAGGATGGAGATGTAAAGACTTGTATATAGTTTAACGGGAAATTCAGTAATAGAAGCCTATCTGAAATCAGCCATGAAATACGAGAAGAATCCACCAAGTATGGAGTACAATTAAACTGACATTCCAGATTAGGGCAAGATCATCTCAGTCCCCAAGATGAGAGCTAGCCCTTGCAAACAAGGTAAAACTGACAATACATACTACATCTGTATTAATGCTATTTACTTCAGACGTCCTGTGAACATTTATTTTCCTTTTTTGGTCAAACAAGATTGACAGTACCTTAGACAAGTATTATTGAGAGGATAACATATGAAAACAAATGCCAGCTCCTGGATCTGAATCCTGGAAAGTAAAAGTAGTCATTGGACTTCAAACTTTTTCCCATTGAACCTCCATTTTTCTAATAAAAAGAAAATTATATAGATTTTAGGCAAGGCAATCTGATCTTCTGGTACAAAATAATAATCAGAGTATAGTGCAAAGATTTTTACGTATGGGCACTCTGATTTAGGCAAGGCAATCTGATTTTCTAGTACAAAATAATAACCGGGTGTAACACAAGGATTTTTATGTAAGGACATTGGGAATGTTAACAGTGTTGACACAGAATTAGAGCTAAGTTTAGTCTGCTCATCCTCCTAGGTGAGTGGTTGTCACGACACATTAGCTTATCCATCACACTGAACTTCTTACTTTGACCATTAGTATTCAGGATTTTCCCATTACCAATAGTTCCAGAATGTCTAACTTAATCAGGATCTATGAATATCTCTGTCCTTTAGTTATCCAGGGTGCCCTTTGTTGGAACTGTTGACCACAGTGTTGGCTTCACGTTTAAATGGATTCATCTTTATTATGCCATCTATATTCTTTGCTATGTCAGCATTTTGAGGGATAGGACAGGTGGGTAGTGATATTACTGGGCTTGGTGGTGCAGGGTTTACAGGTAGGTAGATTAGGAAGGGCAAGTTAGAATACCCAGGATACTGGAGGGAGAGATGAGAGGGGAACTAGGTGAACATGGAACATGGAATTTGTGGGTATGATGTTGAATGTGTAAGAGTGGGAATGCTCTTATGGCAGTATGACAATGTAGTGTCACCGGTTTAGGGTGTAGGTTGGGGGGCCTTTCATGAAGGGGTGCATCTGGAGTAGGCTTCTACGGAGTTTTTGAGTGTTCATCCTGTTATAATGTGCTGTGTTGGGGAGTGGAGAAGGAGATGGAACCCCATCTTTGGGAGGACTGATTCACCCAGAAACAGACAGGTGGTTGTCTCTTAGGTGCAAGGGTGAATCCTAATAGGAGAGGATAATCAGCATGTCAAGACCTCTTGTTGCATGTAACTATGAATCTTGTCATCCAATGAGTCAAGACAGGGGAGTGTCATGTGCCCCAGATGGAGGTGGAGGAAGTAACTTTGCTGGTTTTTTTAATAGCTGCCATTCAGATGGGTTTAAGATGGTATCTCGTTGTAGTTTTGATTTGGATTTCCCTAATAGCTAGTGATGTTTAGCATTTTTTCATGTGCTTTTTAGTCACTTGTATTTCTTCCTTGGAGAAGTGTCTTTTCAGGTCACTTGCCCATTTTTTAAATGTGTTGTTTGTCTTTTTATTTTTGAGGCATAGGATTTCTTTATATATGCAGGATATTAAGCTTCTATCAGATATATGGTTTCCAAATATTTTCTCCCATTGGGTAGGCTGCCTTTTTATTTTCTTAATAACGTCCTTTAAGGTGCAGAAGTTTTTAATTTTGAGGAGATCCCATTTACCTATTTTTTCTCTTGCTGCTCATGCTTTGGGTGTTAAGTTCATTAAACCATTTCCTATTACATGGCCCTGTATATGCTTCCCTATATTATCTCCCAAAGTCTTTATGGTTTTGGCGCTTATATATTTAGATCTTTGATCCATCTTGAGTTGATTTTTGTATAAGGTGTGAGATGGTATTCCTCTCTCATTCTTTTGTTTATGGATATCCAGTTCTACAAGCACCACTTATTAAAGAGGCCATTCTCTACCAACTGAGTAGGCTTGGTAGCCAGTTGACTATCAGATGACTGTACATGCGAGGATCTATATCAGAACTCTCAATTCATTTCCATTGGTCAGTATGTCAATCCTTGTGCCAATACCATGCAGTTTTGAGCACTGTAGCTTTGTAGTATGTTTTAAAGTAAGGTAATATGATACCTCTAACTTCATTTTTCTTTCTCAATATGTCTTTGGCAATTCAGGACCTCTTATTTTTTTCAAATATATTTTGTAGTTAATTTTTCCAGTTCCTTAAAAAAATACAGTGTTGATTTTTATTGGGATTGCATTAAATCTGTAGATTTTTTGGGGTAGGATAGACATCTTGATGATGTTAAGTCTTCTTATCCATGAACAGGGAATATCCTTCCACTTATTTAAGTCTTTGATTTCCCTTAACAGTGTTGTGTAGTTTTCTGTATAGAAGTCCTTTACATCTTTAGTAAAATTTATTCCTAGGTATTTGATTCTTTTACTTACTATTGAAAATGGTATTTTTTTCTTGATTTCTTCCTCAGATTGCTCATTATTGGTGTACAGAAATGCTACTGATTTTTGAGCATTGATCTTATAGCCTGTGACATTACTGAACTCCTTTATAAGTTCTAGAAGTTTTGTTGTAGATTTCTATGTATAGGGATCATGTCGTCTGCAAATAATGAAATTTTTACTTCTTCTTTTCCAATTTGAATGCCTTTTATATCTTTTTCTTGCCTCAGTGCTCAAGCAAGTACTTTTAAGATAATGTTAAATAGGAGTGGTGATAGTGGGCATCCTTTTGTTCCCAATCTCAGAGGGAAGTCTTTTAGGATTTCACCATTGAAGATGATGTTAACGTTGGGTTTTCATCTATACCTTTTATCATATTCAGAAAGATTCCTTCTATTCCTATCTTTTGCAGTGTTTTTATCAAGAAAGAGCACTGAATTTTGTCGAATGCTTTTTCTGCATCTATAGAGATGACCATGTGGATTTTTTCTTTCAATCTGTTTATGTGGTGTATTACATTGTTTGATTTTCTTATATTGAACCATCCTTGCATACCCAAGATGAAACTCATTTGTTCATGGTTTATAATCCTTTTGATATGTTGTTGAATGCGATTAGCAAGTATTTTGTTGAGGATTTCAGCATCTAGGTTTATTAGAGAAATTGGTCTGTAATTTTCCTTTCCAGTGGTATCTTTGTTTGGTTTTGGTATTAGGGTAATGTTGGCATCGTAGAATGAGGTAGACAATATTCCTTCTACTTCTATTTCTTAGAAGAGCCTAAGCAGAATTGGTGTTAACTCTTTCTGGAAGGTTTGGTAGAATTCAGCTGTGAAGCCATCTGGTCATGTGCTTTTCTTAGTTAAGAGGATTTTGATGACTGAGTCTATCTATTTACTTGTAATTGGACTGTCGAGTTCATCAATTTCTTCTTTCATCAATGTAGCCTGTCTGTGAGTTTCAGAAACTTGTTTATTTCCTCTAAATTATCATTCTTATTGGCATATAATTTTTCAAAGTATCCTCTTATGATACTTTTTATTTCTGTGGGGTCAGTAGTGATATCACCTTGCCCATTCCTTATTTTGTGTATTTGCATCTGTTCTCTCTTTTTCTTTGTTAGTCTGGCTAAGAATTGGTCAATTTTATTGGTCTTCTCGAAGAACCAGCTTTTGGTTTTGTTTATTTTTTCTAGTGCTTTCTTATTCTCTATTTCATTTAGTGCTGCTCTAATCTTTGTTATTTCCTTCTTTCTACTTCCTTTAGGTTTAGTTTGTTTTTGTTTTTCCATTTCTTCTAAGTGTGCAGTTAGGTCTTCAATTTTAACTCTTTCTTCTTTTTTAATATATGTTCTTATGGCTATGAACTTCCCTCTCAGGACAGCTTTCACTGCATCCCTTAGGTTTTGATGTGTTGTGTTGTCATTTTCATTAGTTTCAAGGTAGTTGCTGATTTTTTTTGAGATTTCCTCCTTGACCCACTGCTTGTCTAAGATTGTGTTGTTTAACTTCCATATCTTTCTGCCTAACCTGTTTCTCTGGCCCTTAGTGATTTTCCCATTTCATTCCATTGTGGTCAGAGAAGTTACTTTTTATAATCTCAATCTTTTTTGAATTCATTGAGAGTTGTTCTGTGGCCTAGCATGTGGTCTATCTTGGAGTATGATCCATGTGCACTCGAGAAGAATGTAAATCCTGCTGTATTTGGGTGTAGTGTTCTGTATTTATCTATTAAGTCCAGGTCTTCTAATGTATTGTTCAGAGTCTTTGTTTCTTTATTGATTCTCTGTCTAGATGTTCTGTCTAATGATGATGATTGTGTATTAAATTCCCCCACTATAATTGTAGAGGCATTTATTTCTCCACTTAGTTTTTCCAGAGTTTGCCTCATGTATTTTGAGGCACCCCGACCAGGTGCATAAATGTTTATATGTTCTCTCTTCTTGAGAGATTACCCATTTTACTAATATATAGTGTCCATTTTTGTCTCTTACAATAGTTTTGCATTTAAAGTCTATTTAGTCTGATATTAGGATAGCTACTCCTGCCTCTTTTTGGCTATTGTTAGCTTGTAAAATTGTTTTCCAGCCATTCACGTTCAGCATCCTTGAATCTCTGGGTCAAAGGTGGGTTTCTTGTAGACAGCATATAGATGGATCACATTTCCTTATCCATTCTGCCAATCTATGTCTCTTGAGTGGTGAATTTAATCCATTAACATTCAGTGTTATTACTTGCAATGAATTTCTTACTTCAGCCATATTTTCTTTGGGTTAATGTATGTCATATGTTGTTTCATTTCTGGTTTTGTCTTTTTAGTTGTTTTTAAACTCTCTTCCAACTCTCTCTCCCTTGTTTTTGCCTTTCAACTTGCAGAAGTTCCTTTAGTATTTCTTGAAGTGCAGGTTTTTATTGGCATACTCTCTTAATTTCTGTTTATCTGTGAATATTTGTGAATATTTTGAACTCTCCATCATTTTTGAATGCCAGTTTTGCTGGATAGAGAATTCATGGCCGGAAGTTTTTTTCTTTTAGTACTTTGACTATGTCATTCCACTGTCTTCTTGCCTCCATGGTTTCAGATGAGAAATCAGCACTTAATCTTCTTGTGCTTCCCTTGTATGTGGTGGTTTTCTTTTCTCTTGCTGCCTTGAGTATTTTCTCTGTGTCTTGAACATTGGACATTTTTACAAGTATATGTCTTAGAGTTGGCCTGTTGGATTTATACTGTTTATGGTGCACTATGCATCCTGGATCTGCACATCCATCTCTCTCAATAGAGATGGGAAATTTTCAGCCATTATTTCCTTCAACACTCCTCCTGTTCCCTTCCCCTTCTCTTCTCCTTCTGGGATCCCCATAATGTACATGTTTGTGCATTTTGTGGTCTCAGTTAAATCCTTGAGTCCCTGCTGGATTTTTTCTATCTTTTTGTCTATCTGTTCTACTATCTGTTTGATTTCAGATGTCTTGTCTTCCGCACCACTAATTCTTTCTTCTACCTGTTCAAATCTGCTGTTATGTGAATTCAGCTTCTTTCTGATTTCTTGGATTGTGCCATTGATCACCATCATATTCTTTCTCTCTTTATGTATGTTTAAAATTTCTTCAGTATGTTCTCTTGTTGTCTTCTTAATATCCTTTATCTCTTCCATCACTTCATTAAATTGGTCCATGATATTTGTCTGGAAATCTTTGATTAGTTTTTTTATGTTCTGCATCTCTTCCTGGTTTTTTGTTTGTTCATTGAACTGGTCCATGTCTTCCTGTTTCTCAGTGTGGTTTGTAATTTTTTGTTACCCTTTAGTCACTATTTTATCTTGATGGGTTTATTTGGTTGATTAGCTTCCCTCTCTGCTCTAGAGTTTTATTTAGCTTGTGGTTCTGTGTGTGTGTTAAGTTTTCTCTTTGACACTTCTTATTATTTTATTTCCTTGCTTCTTTCTATGTTCCCTTGAAGGCAAAAGATTAGGGCCAGAGGAATCAAAAGATGTGAGAAAGGAAGAAGGATAAAGTAGTATTGACAAAAGTTAGAAGAGGGGCTCTATAAGACTAAGTGAAATGAATATTTAGATCATGTAGGCAGTGTAGAGTAATAGGGGAAAAAATGGAGTACCTACAATGGACTGGGAAACCAAATAGAGGAATATATATATAATGATTTAGAAGGCTAGAATGAAAACGAGGAAGAGAAAGAGTAAAGAAAGGGTTGAAAGGAAAAAGTTAATATTAATAAAAGAAGAAAACAGAATAGATAGAATAGAAATTGACAACCTTAATTTGTGACCATATGAAAAAACATGGTATATAAGAGCCACAACAGAAAGCAGGAGGCAGAAAGTTGAATGAAGGAAAAGAGATAGCTTGGGATACAAAATCAGTATACACAGAGAATGGGAAATCACTGAAGAAGAAGCACAACAAAGAAGAGACAAGCTAGCAGCACCTAATTTTTTAAAAAAATGAAAGAGGGGGAGGAAAGAAGAAAGAAAAGCAAGAGACAACAAATAAACAGAGAAAAACCAAACAACCAAACAAGCAAGTAATCAAACAAATCTAAGGAAAAACAGTGTTCCTTCTTGAGCCCTTGAGGAACCTCTCAGCCTGCTTGTGTTTTTCATTCAATTGTATTAAACTAAATTAAAAACAAAAATTCATTTTTTATTTTTTAAAGTGACTTTTTTTTTCTGTTGAAATAAGGGACCCAAAAGAAGTCCTCTTCTAGACCAGCCCCCTCACGAGGGGACCCTAACTAGGTTCGTGGAAACTAATCAAGCACTTCCCACTTCCTGGCCTCCCCAGGGGAGCTGAAGCTCTGATGCTTGTCTGAAGAGAAAGATAAAATTGGCAGACTCCGCCCCCTCTGGAGCCAAACCTCAGTGTCACCAGGCTGCTGGGTAAATCAGACTTCCTTAGTAGATTCGCATTTCCCCTCAGCCTCGCGCTGCTTCAAGCAGGCTTATCTGCTTCCCAAAGCTATGAGGGGGGCAGGCAAATCCACAGAAAGGAAACCCCTCTCCACCTTCTGTCAGAAACTTCCCACTCTTGGAGATTGCTCCCTCTCACCAGGGTGCCGGTGGCAGGAGTTGGGGTGTATCCCTGGGCAGCTGGGTAAGTCAACTTCCTCAGCAGATTTGCCACTCCCTTCTGCCTAGTGATGATTCAAGCCAGCTGTTTTGCTCCCCAAAGCTGCAAGTGGTTCCAGACAGCCAAATCCACAGAAAGGAAACCCCTCTCAACCCTTCGCCAGAACCCTCCCACTCTTGGAGAATACTCCCTCTCACCAGGTTGCCAGAAGGAGTTGAGGCTCAAACCAGCATTTTACCCTGAAGGTGGGGCTCAGCCGTCTGTGTTAACTTCCACGGGCAGGGTTAAAACTCACGAATCTCTACCAAGCAATCCATGCCATCGATCTACCTCCAGATAGATGTCCCAAGCTTCTTGCTCTGTGTGCCCACAGCACAGACCCCCAGGCAAGACCCTGTCCACAATCAGCCATCCTCAGAGCTAGTCAGAGAGTGCCCTCCTAAACCGATGCCATCTTGCCCCTGCTGGGAATTACTTTTAAAACCTGAAATTTCAGAGCTGAAAAATAGAATAATTAAATTAAAAATACTATTTAGACTCATAGCAGATTGGTGATAGCAGGAAAAGAATTTGTGAACTTGTAGATTGATCAAAAGAAACTATCCTTTATGATGAAAAAAGGCTGAAAATATTGGACAAATTTTTACTACTTCTAGCCATGATGTAATAAAAGGAACTGTATTCACTATTCATTTTTAAACAACTAGAAAACCAAACAAAAATAAAATGAAGAAATGGTTTTCAGATTTTGGACAATCACAGGCACAGAACTCTGATTTCCTAAATATCTGCCTTGAAAGAGTTATATCATAAGGAGAGGGAACCAAAGAGCCTAATAATCTTGTGGATTTGAAAGATAGAGTTCAGAGACCAGAGGCCAAATTGACTTGAATATTCATGCTAGAGTACAAGAAGGGAGTGAGCTGCAGAGAAAGGTAGAACCAGAGATCTCTGGAAGGGCATTGATGGTTAATTTTACATGTCAACTTGGCTAGGCCATGGTACCCAGGTAGTTAATCAAATACTAATCTTAAGGTTGCTGTGAAAGTATTATGTAGATGTAATTAACATCTACAAACAGTTTAAGTAAAGAAATTTATCTTCAATAATTTAGGTGTACCTCCTTCAATTAGTTGAAGTCCTTAAGAGCAAAAACCGAGTTTTCAGTAAAAGAAATTCTGACTCAAGACAGCATCATAAATTTCTGCCTGAGTTTCCATCCTGCTGGCCTGCCCTGTGAATTCAGAATGCATTAGTTACCACAATCATGTAAGCCAATTTCTTAAAAATAAGCACATACATATATATCATATGTGCACATGTATATATTTGCATATATGTGTATGTGTGTGCACACTATTTCTCTGGAGAAACCTGATTGATGCAAAGGTTCCCTAGGGTCTTTGGCTAAGAACTGATCTGCACATTCATGTGAGAAAATCACCAATGGTGAGGAGAGACCACAAGAAAGAACTGGGCTGAATAATCGCTGGAGAGCATGCAGGACTGGGAATTTTCTTCTCAGTACACTTCATATTGGGTAATGTCTTCAGAAAGTTATTTGCTGAGTTTTACCCTAAAGCCTGCTTGGACTTGCCCTAAAAATTTAAAAGAAACTTCTAAAAGATCAAAGTGATTCCAAAAAATCACCGGCATGTTTAAAATGAATGAACCAATTAACCATATAAAGATAAAATAGTAAACAAAAACAAAATTAAAACCAAATTAAGACTAAAGTAGGAAATAATAAATTTTAAAAAGCACTTTATAACTAAAATTTACAATTTAGATTAACTGGACAAATTCATTGAAAGACACACATTGAATTTAAAGCTAGAAAACAATGAATAACAAGGATAATCCTTTATCTAATACATAAATTAAGCTTAAAGTTCAAAACTTTCCAACAAGAAAACTCCAGACTCAGATAGCTTGCTTGCACAGTGAATTCTGCCTCTTACTAAAAGAAGAAATAATACCAAATTCTATTGCAGCAGAACGCTTCATGCAAGTAATGACTCCCAGGAGAAAATTTTAAAGAAACCTTTATTACCGGCCGGGGCGCACTCCCTAAAGAGAGTCGCACTTCACGTCCAGTGACTGCAGTTTTTATAGAACTTCTTCCTGCATGGCTATAGCAACCGAAAACAGAATTGTTTTAATCATCATACATATTTCTATAGCAACCGACAACAGAATTGTTTTAATCATCATACATATTTCTATAGCAAAGCAAGCAAGCAATGTTCCAGAAGCTGATGTTTGCCGTTAGTGTTCCAGCAGGGAGGGGGAGTGGTTGATATTTGGGGCATGACGTACTGATTCCTTTCAGACCTGGATGGGCACCTGATTTCCGTGCACAATTGTTAGAGGATTTTTCTCCTGGGAATTTCCTGGTACTGTTTTAACTCCTTCTCATTCCCCACTCCTGTAATGGCATTAGTCAAACCATTGACTCTGCATCAGTGGCCAAGGGATTTTAATGAGTGCCTGTTTCTAACTAATGAGAGACTTTCTTTAATTACTTCTGAGTGGTTAGCATAGAAACAGCAGGTTTCACCTAGGGCTACATAGAGTCCTCTTTGTTTTAAGAATAATAGATCTAGCCCACGCCTATTCTGTAAAACCATTTTGGCCAGAGAGGATAAGGATGTTTCGAGGTGACTAACTGACTTTTTCAATTCCTTTAGATTTGTGTCAATCTGAGTAGATAAGGTTTTAAAGTTTTCCTTGTAGGTCCCCCAGAGTTAGAATTGGCTTATGACACCACTTACACAGCTTTTGGCTTTCTTTTACTGATATTCTTTTCTGAGGAGGGAACATAAATCGAAAGAGAGGGTAGGATTTTTTTGGTAGTTTGAGTAGCATTTAGAACCTTCCCGTCTTCGGTTCTGGTTATGCTCCAGTAATAGGAGATTAACCGAAAGACACTTCTAGCACAAACGCTAGTAACCAGGAGGGACAGCAAACTTATTTGCCAAGGTATTGTTATATTGCCCCCTCCTTCCCCACCCTTAGTCTTAACTTATCTGGTGAATCTTGATTTTTAATGGGTTTTCTGTCCTGATGACTGTCCACTTTCCTGCTTCTGAGCCCTCCGTTCCAGACCTGACGGCTTTTAGTTAGGATGCATGTATCCTTTTCCCTGTGACTTTTACTGCTGTGGGTGTTGTGAGGATCACCACATATGGGCTGGTCTCCCGTGGCTCCAGTGTTCCAGCCTGGAGCTTTCGAACCCAGACCAGATCTCCAGGCTGTACTAGAAATAAAGGGAGGTTAGTACTTGGACAAGGGAGATGGGCTTCTTGGACCGTCTGATTGACTGTTTTTCTAATCTGGTCCAGCACCTTTAGAGTAGAGAAAAGATATTGGTTGTCATATTTAGATATTTTTTCTAACCCCAACTTGGGAAACAGAGGTGGGGGTCTGCTAAATAATATTTCATAGGGCTTAATGCCCTGCATGTAGGGGGTACATCTGGCTTTAAGGAGGGCAAAAGGATGGAGACTCACCCAGTTTTCAACAGACTCCAGAGCCAACTTGGTTAGGGCTTCTTTCAAAGTGCGGTTTATTCTTTCAACCTGTCCTGAACTTTGGGGCTGAAATGCACAGTGCAGTTTCCAATTTATACCCAGGGCTTTAGCCAATTGTTGAGTCACCTGCGCTATGAAGGCTGGACCGTTACCTGACCCTATTCTAAGAGGAAGCCCGAATCTCAGAATAACTTCTGCTATCAGCTTCCTAACTACTACTGTGGCTGTTTTGTTTTTAGTTGAGTAGGCTTCCACCCATCCCAAAAACGTATCTACCAGCACCAAGAGATACCTATATCCATATTTTTCCAACTTTATCTTGGTAAAGTCTATTTCCCAGTGCTCTCCTGGTTCCATCCCACGGAGCCTAGTTCCCACTAGAACTTGGACACCTCCTCTTTGATTTACTTTTGCACAGACTTCGCATCTTGATGTGATACTTTTACTGATTTTAGACAAGCCTGAGAAATAAAAGTCTCTATTTATTAGTTCTATTAATTTGGTGTCACCCATATGTGTGGTGTCATGCAGCCTTTTGACCAATTGTCTCCCCACGGCTTCAGATAGGTATGTTCTGCCATCAGGCAGGACTAACCAACCTTCTGGGGAAATTTTAGCTCCTAGACTTACCCCCTGCTTGACGTCTTCTGGAGAATAGCACATTATCGGGGGCTCCCGGCTGGAGACTGTTGGGAGCATTTGGACAGGGGCGGCTGGTAGGAAGGCGGCGTTCACGTGGCTTCATCTGCTAGTTGGTTGCCTTCAGCCTGCGGGGAGTTTGCCTTCTGGTGTCCCTTGCAGAGAACAATAGCTACTCGGTCAGGGAACCAAATGGCTTCTAATAGTGCTAAGACTTCAGCCCCATTTTTAATTTCTTTTCCTCCAGATGTTGAATCCTTGCTCTTGGTACAGTGCCCCATGTACATGGGCTGTAGCAAAAGCATAACAACTATCCATATAAATATTGACAGTTCAGCCTTTTGCCCATCTTAGCGCTTGGGTAAGGGCTATTAGTTCGGCCCATTGGGCGGTAGTGCCCTGGTTTAAGGGTTGAACCCAGATAGTTTTGGGTGGCTCTACTACTGCTGCTCCCACTTAATGGACTCCCTCTTTAACAAAGCTGCTGCCATCTACGTAGAGATTATGAAAAACCTCCGGCAAAGGCACATTGGTGAGGTCTGGGCGTAGCCCCGTCAGGGTTTCCAGCAAGTGCAAGCAGTCATGGGCCACCGGGGGGGCACTAGAGTCAAGGAGCAGGGTGGCCAGATTTAGAGCCTCCGTTTTTGAAAATATCACAGAGGGTGGGTGCAACAATCCAGTGGTCCGGGGGACTGCGGGGGAGGGATTCCTCCGAATGTGGGGCCGTTACCACCAGGTTTTGGCCAAAGGTTAACTTAGAGGCTTCCTTGACTAAAAGGGCAGTGGCTGCGACGGCTCTTAGGCAGCTGGGCCATCCAGCAGCTACATAATCCAGCTTTTTTTTTCAGAGGTGCACTACTGGTAGGCACCAAGGCCCAGTGGACTGGGTTAAGACTCCTTTGCTAACCCCTCAACTTTCTGCTGCTTTTTTGAATTCCTGAAAATTGTTTAGAAAACAGGCAAGGGATATGGTAGGACAAGAGGAGGATTGACCCATAGCAACGAACAGGAAGAGCAAAGAACAGAAACTGAGCAGAAACGTTACAGACAGACAGACAGACAGCTATACACAGACACACAAACCTTGAGACAGCTGGCTACCACACAGACACACAAACCCTGAGACAGCCAGCTACCAAACAGACACACAAACCCTGAGACAGCTGGCTACACACACAGACAAACAAATCCTGAGACAGCCGGCTACACGCACAGACACACAAACCCTCAGAATAGGGGAATAGAATGGAGTGGAGTGGAGTGGGGACAGGGGTGGGCTGGGGGCTGGGGACAAAGGCAAGGAAAAGGAAGTTAAGAGAAGGGAAGAGAAGGGAATAAACACTTCTTAAAGCATTCTATGAGAGCATTAACCTGATGCCAAAACAGAATAAAAAGTTTTAAGAAAAGTAAACCACAAACAAAAACCCTAAAAAAATTAAACATAAAATTACTCAAAAACATTTTTAGCAAATAAAATCCATTAATATGTAAAATAGATAAGCCATCATGGCCAAGTGGGGTTTATCTGTAAAATACAATGGTAGGTTAATTAAACCAAACAAGTCTAACATGAAGAAGTTAAGAAAGAATAAAAATAAACAAATAAATAAATACATAAATAAATAAATACACACACACTCATTTCAATAGGTCCAGGCAAACAATTTGGAAAAATAAATCAACATCCACTCATGATAAAAACTCTCTACAAACTTAGAAACAAATGCAATTTTCTGAACTTGCTAAATGGCATCTATTTAAAACATTTAGCTAACTTCCTGCCTAATGGTAAAAGTCTAGATGATTTACCTCCTATGTCTGAAACAAGGCAAAGACAGTCACTTATACTCTTCTATTTAATATTGTACAAACAATCCAGGCTAGGGCAAATAGGCAAGAACAAAATGAAATTCACTCAGATCAAAAAGGAGGAATGGAGACTGTCTTTATCAGAGATGACATGATCATCTATTTAGAAAATCTTACATTATTTACAAAAAGCTGCTGTAACTACTAAATGACAGAATACCTGATCAGCATACCAAAGATAATTGTATTTGTCTTTATTAATGCTGGACAATCAGAGATTAGAATTTTAGAATTATTATTTAAAATCTAATAAAAATGTGAAATAATTAGAAAAACATATTAAAATAACCATGCACTAAAATCTATGACAATTTTCTGAAAAATTTAGGTAAGACCTAAATAATTGGAGAGATATACTATACTCATAGATTGAAATTCTGAATATTTTTAAGATGCTAGCTCTGCCAGATTGAGCTATAGATGAAATGACATCACAATCACAATTGCAAAAATATTTTCTGTAGAAATTAAATAACTGATTAGAACATTTATATGGAAATTCAGAAGGCTTGGTATAGCACACACAACAAAATTAAAAAGATTAAAGTTGGAAGACTTGCACTGGCATGCCTCACTTCAAGACTTATAAAATCTAGAGTAACCAAAAGTGTATGGTATTGGCATAAAGATAAAAATATAGTTTAGTGAAACAGAATGAAGTTTCCAAAAATAGGCTCACAATATTTGACCAATTCATTTTCACAATAAGAGCAAACACAATTTAATGGAGAAATGATAATCTTTGCAACACACGGGGTGGGAATAATTGGATATTTAAATGTAAGGAAAATGAACCTTAGCTCTTACAAATATTATATACCAAAGTTAATTTGAAATGAATCAAAGATATCAATAACTGAGCTACAATTATAAGACTTTTAGAACAAAATATGTAGTTTGCAATATTTGCTAACAATGAATAATAGCAATAAAATAACAAAGTCTTGCTATATAAAAAAGCATCAAAATTCACAATCATTGTGATAAAGGAAAGAAGTCAGATGCAAAAGAACATAAAATTACTATTTTAATTTGTATAAATCTCTGGAAAAGGAAAATTAATTTAAAATGACATAGAATACATAAGTGGTTTCTGGGACTGGGCCTAGAGGGTCTAATGAACCACAAAGAAGCACAAGGAAACTTCTGGGAAAAACCTAATTTTCTGTATCTTATATGTGATGATGTCACAGATGTATATACCTGACAAAACACATGAAATCTTACACTTTAGTGTAATCTGAAATTAATGTACCTCACCTACATGATTTAAATCAATAGTTAAGCATAAGAGTGTTGAATTATATTACCTTCCATAGTAAACATACAGTGCATTCTATGTAAATTAAAACTATGGATTTAAATCATGTAGGTGAGGTACATTAATTTCAGATTAAGTGAAAAGCCAAAGGTCATTGAGAAATAATAATACATGCATCTAAACAAAAGGCAGACCATTAGATAGCCTGTGCCCCTGATGTCTGCCATATACTCCTGTGCATTATTATCAAGCATGCTAAAGGCTCAGAGTATTTGTATTTACTAGTCCTTCCTGAAATGCTTGTCCTCCCTCAAACTTGCAAATCACTCTCTTTACACTGGACTGTGCTCAGGCAGCTTCTTTTCAGTTTCCTCCCTCACCATCTTCAAAAGAACACTCAGCCTCCCTATTCCTACACTACTTTGCTTAATTTCATTCAGTCATCAACCCTTGACATGTTACATTATTATCTAGGTATTTCATTTAATCTTCCCTCCCCCCCCCCTTTTTTTTTAACTCTACCCTGGAAAGAGCTGGGAATTTTTCACTATTTCATCGTCACATAAGAAAGCTAAAAAACTATTTAAGTACTGTAGAAAGAATATAATGTGTTTTTTTTTTCTGCTTTTTCTTTTTTTTTTCTTTGTTGTCACACATTTTGCACTACGTTTTGGAACTACGTTTTAGAATCATTTTTGCTCAACTGAAGCCTTTCCTCGAGTAGTAGCCAGAGAGGGGCTATATGAATGATGAGTCTGCTGATTTGCGCATAACCTTAATTTTTAACCCTCATAAATCAAGTATATTTCCTTGGGTTTAGGATCCTTCACCTGCATTTTCATTTTTCTCAACTAACTATAGACATCCTTCTACTATATTCTAGTTTCCAGGGACACAAACACAAAGTATAATTCCAGTGTAAATTTTTTTGTTGTATCTTTTTATTTCTTCTTGGAAGCTTGTAAGATTTTGTCTTATTTTTGGAGTTCAGAAATCTTACCAACACAGGTAGTTGAGGTACATATTTTTGTTTATTGTATGTTGTTCATTTGCTTTTTATCAGGAAATCCTTTTAATTTTCAGACATGAAATTTTTTTCAGATCAGGGATATATTATTCCTTGTGCTTACATAACTGTCCATTTTCCATCTATTATTATTTTATACTCTTAAAAAGGTTAAGAACTATTAAACAGAAATAACTAAAACTCTTACAAAAGTTATCTTAAATTTTCTACTTCTGTATTAGCGTATGGTACAATAGATGACAGAATACATGTTTTTGGAATAAATTTATGGAAAAAAATTAATGAATGACAGTAAAAACTACAAGAATTGAATGCAAAATCAATCCTAAATATTACAAAATATTCTAAAATTAGTAATCTAAAAAATTCCTTTTTGATAATTCAACCCATAGTGCATCATGTGGACAAAGTGAATATTGCATGGATTTTTAAAGCTGTTGAAAATTTTTATTTTAAAATTTTGAATTGAAATGCATATTAGTTCCAAGGAGAATGTTGATTTGAAAAGGGACTCTAGGTAAGATTAGATTTAATATAATCAATCATAATAAAATTTTAAGAATGCACTGACACATGTAAAGGAAAATAATCAGTCTGATTTATGGGAAATAAATTATAACCAAATTTTAATTATTTAATTCTTACCAAGAAACATATCCACATATACACAAATGAAACAAAGAACTAGAGTAAAACTAGCTCCCAGCGTCCAAATTTCTCTTCTGGCTTATGAAGGAACTTGCCAAAACCCAGAAATGCAAAAGGGACCTGTAAGGTCCCCAAGGTGAGAAAGAGTGACTTAACTGTTTACAAGATATCACGTAGAAGAGGAAAGGTTCATAAAAATCAAGGACCATTTCCATCAAGCAGAGTCGACCGTCCTCCATTCTATGCATGCAGGATTACTGCCTCCGTACTGAAGAAACACAAAAGGAAGACCACTTTAGAGAAATAGGTAATTCCAAAGCTTCATATTTGTCTCTCTCCCCCTGCTTTCCCTTAATATATATTTTTAATGATGCATGTCAATCATTCATGAAAATATATAAACCTGATGCTGAGAATAGAAAACTCATCATAAGAAAATAAAGGGGCATAACACCTAACAGTCGTCCCATACCACATCTCCAGTGGAAACTTGAATTGTGATTCCCTTTTTAAAAATTGGCAAGAACATCTTTAAAACATGACTAATGACTAGTATCCATGGCTTAACTGGGTGTACAGTTCCAGACATACCCACGATTATTAAAACAAATCTGTTTTAATAATACATATTAAACCAATATATTTCTTATCCAATGTGTACATTCCCTGGTCCTTCATATAATCACAGAGGGGCACATTCTTCTCTTCAATCATTATTAAATGTTTTCAACAGTTCTTTAAGAATTATAATAAATAAAAAGAATCCAGAACAGTAAATAAAATATTATTCAGCTCTCAATCCATTTGTTGACACTGCCATGCAAAGGTGCTTTTCTCAGCATCCTTGAACAACTTTTTCTATTTCTCTCTCAGTTATCTTAATAACTCCTCCCATAGTGAATCATGCTGACAGAGTGAAAAATCCATGGCTTTTGTAAAGCTATTGAAAAGACTTTATTTTAAAATTATGAACAGAAACGTATATTAGATTGAAAAGGAATGTTGATTTGAAAAGGGATTTTAGGTAAGATTAGATTTAATACAATCAATCATATTAAAGGTTTAAGAAGGCACAGGCACATGTAAAGGAAAATAATCAGTCTGATTTTAGGGAAAGAAATTATTAAAAATTTTTAATTATTTTCTTCCCTATGAAATTGTGGAAATTATGCTCTCAAGGGGTGAAATAAATTTTTGTTTCATCGTGCACTGATGCATTCATTCTTTCTGAGTAAAAAATGTCCCCTTTGTAAAGTGCTCACACGTCCTTTGCATAAATTACCAAACATAACAGGATCCCTAGGAAAACCATGATCCTTGTCGTAATAGTCTGTTAATGTACAAGGAGCTTTTCCATTGATTATATGATAGTGAAATTTAAAGCATGAAGAGTGTGATTACAAAAACAAATTGGGCAGACATGTGGATGACTACAAGATTGTAGGCAGAGAGTTAATTGGAGAGAATGGCCATGGAACAAGACAGAGATAGTAAAGGACAAAGTAGGTCAATTCAGGGTAGAACAAAGTGTAGAAATACATTCTTGGTGTGGTTGTTATGGCCTTGCCAATAACCCATTAAGAAGCTCTATAAGCACCCAGCCATAAGTTAGATAGATAAGTAGATAGACAAATAGATAGATATATCTACAGCTGAGATTGGGAACCCATGAGCCACAAGAAGAAGAGGAAGCCCAGGAAGGAGAGACCATGCAGAGATCAGTGACCATCTTACTTCAACACATGACAAGTGACTTTGGTGAGAAAGCAACCTTGATTTGGAATCTTTAGGGCCTTAATAAATACTCTGTAAAAGCCAACAGATTTCTGGTACTTTGCATCAGCACCACTGTGGCAGACTAATACAGATATTATACACTCTACACAATTTCTCAATACTGAAAAATAAAGTACTGACCATGAATTTTATGTTTTAGTATTACCAGCAATGACCTCTTTGCCATGATGTTTTCTGGACCAATTTCAAACAAAATTTGGAATAATGCAACATATATGGTAAGCTGTTTTACCATAGTATGGCCTTGATGGACACAATGGATAGGCAAGAGACGACATTTTAAAAATGTATAAATCAAACAATGATTAGTTCCTCTTATAGTATATGCTAGCATACAATATTCTCTGAACATGAAGGATATTCACTCATTTTATTTTAAGAATTTGAACAGGTCAAAATATTCAGGTCTTAGGAATTTTGCCCATTAGTTTTTCATTTTTTTTAATCCATTGCAGAGTCAACTCTGTAATATGCAAATTTTCTTTGTCAACTATTAATACTAATTTATAGTTGCTGATAGTGCATTATCTTTCAGATATTCATGCAAATGGTTTGCCTTCAATTCATTAAATGTTTGCCTTCAATCATAATACATTTAATTTACTCAATTTTATTATAGCATTCAGATAGAAAATATGAAAAGTGAGGAATTACTTTTTATATGAGAGAAATGCCAGTAATCTCCATCCCTTTTACATATGAGATCATATTTGTATGTACAGAAGAGTTGTTAATTAAAACAAGGAAATAATACTGTCCTTTCACTGTTGGTGCAGACCTATATGTCATCAACAGGGCAAGAAAAGGAGTTCTTTCCTACTCTAGGCCTGTTTTTATGATTCAATTTTTCCCTTAGCATTTGATGCATCAACTGTATTTTTGTCTTTATATTGATTTATAACATATATAAAAACTGTACAAATCAATGCTGACACTTGTGTGACCTGTAAATCACCAGAACATTGCCAGCACATGGAATCATCCCACAGGCCCACTCTGTCCCCAAAGGCAATCAATTTACTGACTTCCAACACCATAGATTAGTTTGTCCCAGTTATGAATTTTATATACATTGGAATATTTAGTGTCATATTTTGTGTTTGCCTTCTGTTGGGGATGAAATCATGTTTAAGATGTTGAAATCTCAATCTGTATATCAGTGGCTATGAATCCATTTGTAAATAGGACCTTTTGAAGATGTTATTATTAGTTAAGGTGTGAACCAATTAAATCAAGGTAGGTATTAATCCATATGACTGAAGGGCTTATAAAGAGATGAAATTTGGATGTCATGAGTCAGAAGAAGCCAGAAGTCAGAAGAAGTTAGAGAGGAGAGAGAGATGGCCATGTGATGGAGGACTGCCATCACCAGGATGCTACTTACTCTGGGAGAAATCATGGCCCTGCTGACATCTTGATTTTGGACTTCTGACCTATGAACCAAAAATTCTTGTTGTTTAAAGCCAATCTATTTGTGATATTTGTCATAGCAGACCTGGAAAACTAAGACAGCCTCTTTCATTAAAAATAATTTGTGAGACTGAGGTAGAGTGAAATAACAGACTAGATAGAACAAAGGGCCCATCCAACCACAGAAACACCACAGGAAAAGAAAAGAAAAGAGCAAAACCTATCAGAATCAACTTTGTCTGAACTCAGCAATATAGTCAAATTTTTACAGCAACTAATCAAGAAAGAAACAACATTTTTAACCCACTCTTCTCCCTGGCATGGAGATGGTCTTGAAGACAGCACACATCATTTGCTGAGTGCGATGCTGGTCCCTGAGTTCACAGGGAGCAAAGTAGAAATTGTTATACAAAAATTGTGTTTATATGGTCTAACCTGCAGGGAGTTACCTGTAGGAGTGACCCAAAGTGCTTACCTTTGTTGCGCCTAACTTGGAACTCTCCCAGGGTAAAAAAGCAGCTATGCAGAGGGCATTCCAGGCAAACATTTAAAAGCAAATGAACTACTACTTGGTGCACACACACACACACACACACACACAAAAGAAAACACATAAAAAGCCTGGGAAGAAAAGCTGGGGAGGAAGACTCTTTAAGTAATAGGGCATTGAAGTAATCCCATGTATACTGAAGAGATGCATAAGAACTGAGTTTTGTATATTATTGTAACTCAGGTGCAAAATAGATTGCTATATATTTAAGAGGACATTTATAATCCCCAGGAAAAAAACAACATTATACAGAAAGGAAAATGAGAAAGAATTTTAAAATACACTACAAATATTAAACACAAAAGAAGGAAGTAATAGAAGAATTGAGGAACAAAAAAACGTATGAAATATGGACACAAATAGCAAAATTGCAGCAGTAAGGCCTTCCTTATCAGTAATTATTTTAAATTCAAATGATTAAGGGCTTCTCATGAGCCATGATGGAGGCCTAAGACATAACAGAGTGTCATGTGCCCTCTCAAACTTTGAACAAATAGCAAACACTGGCAGAGCAATCCTCCTCAATATTATGGAAAACAGTTAAAAGAATTTAGTAACAGGGTAAATGCTGAAACAAAAAGTATAACTTTATAAAAGACAGGAGAAGTGAAGCTAGTGACACCATAACTGTTCCATCCTCTACACGCTCCCAAGTATGGTATGGTGCCAGCGCACAGTCCCATTGCCAGTCTCTGTTCCTGTTCTGGAGTGAGCAGAGTAACCCCTATGCACACACTGGGGAGGCCACATGTATCAAAAAGACTGAGCCAGGAAACTTGCCTTGGGCACATCATCCCAGAACTTAACCTGCGGACAGAAGCAGCTTGTGGACAACTAAAGCCGTGGCCTTGAGCAAAGGATTACCTGTTTCATTTCACACATTAGGGAACTGGGAAAGGGAGACAACCTACTTCATAGAAAGTAGAGGGACTTTCAAATTCTTACAAATGGGGAAACTACTAAGGCAATTATATGAGCAATCACAAGCCCAGGACAAGACACAGACTCAGAAGAGATGGAGAGGACCCTGCACTTAGCTCTCTATCCCTAGGTCTGATCTTGTTAGGAGGGTTAACCTACCAACATATAGATAACTTACAGAGACTATGGAAGGTATTTTTTGCACTGGCTTGTTTGTTTTTGTTAGTTCATGGAACTTGCAGAAATCTCAGCCATTTGTAACATTATCTGAAATACAGATTTAAGAAACAGATAGCTCGGGGACTGAATCCCAGAGTTAACAGTTTAAAATTATTAAAATGCACTGTGTTTAACAAAAGATTACAAGACAAAATAAGAAACAGGAAATGGTAATCTATCGAAAGGAACAAAATAAAATTCCAGAAATCTTTAATGAAGATCAGACTCTGGACATATAGGATGAAGTCTTAAAAGAAGATCTTGAATATGTTAAAATAGAGAAAGAACTAAAGGCTACAAGAAAACAATTAAATGGCAATATGAGACTCTCAATAAACATAGAGAAATAGTAAAAATGAATCAAACAGAAATACTGGAGTTGAAGACCAAATAATTGAAATGGTAAAGCCATAGAGGGTTTCAACAGCAGATGGAATCTGAAAGAAGAATAAAATCAATGAACTCAAAGACAATACTATTGAAAACTATTCTGTCTGAGGAGAAGAAAAAAAAAGGATAAATGAAAAATGAACAGAACCTATGAGACCTGTGAGAAATCATCAAGCATACCAGTATACACATTATGGGAGTCCCAGAAGGAGAAGAAAGAGAGAAAGGGACAGAAGAAATATACAGAGAAATAATGGCATAAACTTCCAAAATTTAGTGGAAAATAAATGCATATTAAAGAATCCCAATGAACCCCAAGCAGGATAATATTAAAAAAAACCACGTCCAGACACTTACTAGTCAAACTGTTAAGTGCCAAAGACAAGAAAAGATTTCTGAAAGCTGCAAAAACAAACAAAAAAATAGTGTGTTATGCACAAGGGAGTCACAGTAAGTTTAAATGCTAATATCCCATCAAAAACCATTGATGCAAGAAGGTAGTGGGATGAAATTTTTAAATTCATGAAAAAAAAATAGTTTTTTTTACACTTTGTGCATCAAGCTGATTGTCCTTCAAAAATAAGGGAGCGATTAAGAAAACCCTGATAAACAGAATCTGAGTTCATCACAATTAGAAAAGCAATATTAAAAGGAGATCTTCAGATAGTAAGGAATGGACAACAGACAAGCTATCAAAACAGAATAAAGAAATAAAGACCTCAGAAAAATGTAACTATATTGATAATTAATATTGCCCAGTCTCTTGTATTGCATTTTTAGGTATACAGCATCACTTTTTTACTTTTTAAAGGTTCTACATTGCAAATGCATTAAAATTAATGATAAATCTATGGTTTTGACATACAATGAAAATAATTTGTAAAACATACAACCAAATGATGGGAGGATGGAGGGGTACAGGGACAATGTATGTGTATGCTATTTAAGTTCAGTTGCTATCAAGATGTGTTTTCTTTCCCTAAATGACATATTTGGAAAAAAATCATTGTTAACCTTAATATAAAACAAAAGCTATTTTGCGGTCTTTTTTAAGAAATTGATTTTCCTGAAGTCAAATGAAAATGTTCATTTCCAAAAGAAAACATTCTCCTATGTATTCTTCTAAAGTCTTATTTTTTTTTTTTTACTTTTTTGCATTTAGATACAAAATTCATCTAGGATTGATTATTTATTATAGAATGAGGTAAAGAGTGATACATCATTGGAATCCCAATTGATGCAGCATAAGCGATTAAAAAATAGTCTGTTCCTATTTCAAGTTTGATTTTGTACTGATATTTTTCTTAAATATATTACATAGGTTTCTGTCTCTGCATTTACCACTTATTTACTAATATTTGAATTAATACACAGTTTCAGTTTTTCTTGAAGTTCTCTCCCACCTTAATCAACACAGCCTTCACACAAGTTAAAAAATTTAGATAAATGTTAGAATTATTTAAAAATACAGAAATCTTTATTTGATTTTAATATTGGAAGTTTTCTCAAGCAAACCCAAAAACCATAAAATGTAAATAAAAGGTGGTATTTTAAAGGGCAAATTTAATTGTTCATTAAAACAATTGTATAATTTAAAAAGTAACTACTTTCCAGAAAGAACACACACAAAATATATAATTTTTGAGAGAACATTATTAATTTCCCTTAATATGTGATGCCATTTTTTAGCTAGGAAATTTACATATATATTAGCATAATCATAACAACCATAATGGTTGTCATCATGGTCATGATAAGAGCCACAATGTATTGGCTAACACAAGGAGAAGGATGTTTTATCCAAATTACAGCTCAAGTAAAATAACTAGTCTTGAAAATCTCACTTAATAAGCATGTTCTAATTATAGAAATGTTGAGGTGTATATCTGCATATATATAAATATTTATAAATATATAATTGATCTATATTATTTTTCTCTATGGATCAAAATATGCATATATGGATTAGATGCAGATTAGATATTGGTTTTTGTACAGACACGTATTTAGAGATAAGTAGAAGTTATTGTAGCTATATAACAATATTTTAATTCATTAACTTTTGGCATTCAATTACAGTTACTTTTTAAACATTTTAACATATTTCTAACATCTATAAATGATATTTTAATCAGAAATAAATGTGCTTCTTAAATATATAAGATGTGTTCTAAAATATAAAAAAGGATCTTAGTAAGAACAAAATGATTTTTAATCTCCAAAATATTATGAATCTTAAAATAGGTATATATTATGGTATGATTTAGAATGGAAACTTCTAATATCAGTAAGGCCTGTATATATTTTGGTGTCTACTTGCACCATCCCCACAAAACCTTCATTTTACCCATGACAACCCTGAAGATCGGAGGTTTAGCTATTATAATTACTAACTGAAAGCACTTCATCCCTCTCTACTCCTCTGCAGTTTGGAAGGGCAGAAAGTGAAAAGTTTAAAGAAGGATTAAAAGAGGAAGTGACTAAGCCTTAAAATTGAATAAACATTTGCCACTTTTGAGTTGTCCATGGTTGTTCCTCAAAAGCAGTGTTCTCGGAAGGTTCCCATGAAGAAAGGCATTACCAAGGGAAGCATTCTGGTCTAATTATAATGTGAGGAGATTTGGAGTGGTAGTAGTGTAGGGAGAATAAAGCTAAAGAGAGGAAACAAAGAGAAGATAAGCAAGGGACCTATTATGGGCCACCCAACCTCAAAGCAATGAGAGAGTACATAGCATTTGTATAAATATTGAAAGATAAGATAAATTTGTGTGCTTTGTCATTTGGCCCATGCAAAAACTAGCATATGGCCAAAATTCTTGTTTCCAACCAAATTATTGAGTTTTATAAATGCCTCTGAAATATATGTTTATTTAATGGATTAGAATAGAATTTAAGGGCTATCAGTATCAAACAGTTCTGCAGAAAAATATTTGTATTTCCAAGAAGGTTTATATATACAGGCCTACATCCTTCAATTTGGTTGAAAGAACCTGGTATGAAGTTTTTAAAATATGTCCAAAAGATTAATGGGTTTGACACTTGATGTAGCTAAGGAGAAAATTGGATAATTTTTACTTTATTTCTGTACAAGTTTCTGAGTATGACTTACTTTCAAAATTTCTGTTTGGAGAAAACACAAAAATTTTAAATATTAATTGGAAAATTGAGAGAAATTGCCTTTCCAATTATCATTAAAAATTTATGCTTCTATGTTTTCTCTTACAGAAGCTATGCTTAGCCAAGGAAAATATTTCCTAATTTACATTTATTTTGTCTGTGATATCTGAACCCAAATTCTTCTTAGATTCAATTTGAATTTATTTTTATTTTTATTTTTTAATTATTCTTTTTTGTGTGGTTCATTTGTTACAATGGATGAACACGTTTTAAAGCATTGTACTAACCAAGGACTATAGTTTATATTGAAGTGTACACTTTGCCCTGCACAATTTTATAGGTTTTTACAAAATGTATAATGGCCTGTATCCTTCACTGCAATGTCATGCAGCACAAGTCGAATGTCCTAAAAAGTGCCCTCATGTTGCACCTATTCCCTCTCCCTCCTTTCAGAGCCTTTGTTGGTCATACCTTTATATCAATGATAAACATTCTTTCATTGCTAGAATAATAATGTCTGAATTCTTCCATAGTTGTTTCCCCCTCTTATCTTTGTTCATTCCTTCATCTTGAGAATTTTGGGATGGTGATGCCCACTTTGCCTCCGATTGAGAGAGGGCTTAAATCCCTTGGGGCAGATGGATGGAACTGTATTGTTTGCAGTTGCAGACATGCTCTGCTTCCTTGGATGGGTATTGCCCTTCATCATCCTTCTGTTAGTTGTCCTGGATGAGTCTGATGAACAGGAGAGTAGGATCTGCAACTCTGGTGAGATTCAGGGCTCAACTGGTGTATGAATAGACTGAAGATTTCAGTTTCAGGGAGATATAGTTATCAAGTATAGTGCTTATTTTAGGCTCAAATAAAAGGGGCAGAAGAGCCATGTGTAGAAAAATTATAAATGAGTCTAACTCTGTTACATTGGGGAATGTATATTCCAAAGTAAGGCCCATTGACAGGGTGCCAAATTTCTGGGATTGTCTGCCTTGGCTATAGTGTCTAGATGTCTCTAGAACCCTCAGGAATCCTGCTGTTTAAGGCACTGTTTACTATGGCAGTCAATGAAATCCTACAGAGATGTGCATAAGTGTAACCTCTGGAATAACCTCCCATTCACTTTGAAATCTCTTAGCCATAAATATTTTCCCCTTTTGGCCAAGGTCTTTTTCTAAATTCATCACAAACCAGTGCTTGATAATAATCCCTCAGTGCCAGGGAGGCCTATCCTCAGGAGTCATGTCTAATGCCAAGTGTGTTTATATGTTGAATTTGGCTTAGTGAGAGGCCACATTTGAGCAACAAGGAGAATTTCAGAAGGTAACTCTTAGTCAATATATAACACTAGGCTAAGGTTCATTAAGTACAACTATCAATATCAAGGCCTCTGGTGTAATGGTCTGTCCTCCTTCTCTAGGCTCTGCCTATGTACTTGAGGGATTCTTGCTGCTCTATTAGAGAATGTAGCAAGACTTCCCAGGGTGGGAATTCAATATTCTTATGGTTATTGTGTGGGTGTCCTCCCACTGAGACAGTGCCCCATGATCACTTGAATATATTCATATGCCATAAAGACATGCCCCAGGATCTAGAGTCTAGAAGATAGGTTATCAGGAGCACAAAGTCAGCAGAAAGTGGTGAGACAATGCTCAATATGGACAAAATCTATGATAAGGTGAAAGAGAGTAGTTGAGTGGTGGATGAGGGTGATAGTGAAGCAATGATATGATTGGGTTCAAGGGTGCCAGAATGTGAGAAAGAATAGGGTGAGGTCTTGGATTGGACAATCCATTGAACTAGGGGGAAGGTTGGAGGAAATAGAAAGTGAACCCTGGGGATTGGTGGGAATGTTCTTTTGGCAAATATGGGAGGGGAAGATTATTGGTGCAAGGTGTCAGGGGTAGGAAAATATGCATGATAGGGTGCATCTGGGGCATGTTTCTATGGAATATGAAAATGTTCATCTTGTCATAGTGTGTTATCTCTGTGGGTGGAGACCCACACAATAAACAAGAAAGTGTTAAACTCTCATCCTGGAGAGCCCAGTTATGTTCTCAGTTAGGGGCAAGAAACTTGAGAACATAGGCAGTACTAATAAGGGAAAACAGACCAATATGTCAAGCCTTCAATATTATCACATATTAACTATGAACCTCATTCTTCAAAAACTGAAGCTTAGTTGTTACCATAGGTTCCAAGGGGATGGGGAGGGAAGAATAGAATTGATGGAACATAGAGCATTTTTATGACATTGGAATTGTCCTGCATGATATTGCAATGATGGATACAGACCTTTATAAATTTTGTCAAAAGCTTAAAAAAGTGTTCAGGCAAATTGTAAACAATAATGTAAACCAGTGACCATCGATAGTAGCAATGCTTCAATATTTTTTCATCAATTGTAACAAATGTTCCATACATATTTAAAATGTTATTAATGGGGGGGAGCCAAGACGGTGGCATAGGAGCTTCTGGAGTTGGCTTGCTGCAGCGCAGTTGGTAATCACCCAGAGCTACCTAGGGCACCTGTTTGGGGGCCCCAGGAGACCAGAAGAGTATATTGCAACATCCTTGAAAGTATGGAAGGAGGAGACTGTCCATCTACAGAGAGGGTTTATGAGTAGAGATTTTCACATTGTGGAGGTCAGTGCCTGCAGTGGAAGCCAGCTCAGGAGCTATTCATGGCTGGAGTTGGAAGCTCCATTTTCCAAAAAACGGGGTAGGAAGACACAGTTTGGCCCTGATTTCAGCTACTGATTGGTGAATTTGTCAGGCTAAAGTATAATCCTAGGGAAAACTAAACTTTGAGCCTGTGCACATCAGAAACAGGCCAGTAGCCACCATTTTGACTCTGCCCCTGGCCAGAGGGGAAGCAGAGCTGATTGAAAATCACAGTGCTGGTAGGGACCAGTTTCCTTCCACCCAGGTCTGATTGCAGGTCTAGCCTAAATCCCAGCCCCACCTCTGGCAGGGAGGAAGCTGGGGGGACCTCATCACCTCTCTGGGAAGCTGCAGGCCACACCACAGAGGCCGGTACCCATCCTACTCTAGCAGCACAAGCCATCTCAGGAGCTATTCCATGGCTGGAGTTAGAAGCTCCATTACCCATAAATGGTGGAGAAAGAGACAATTGTCCATCGACCTCAGTCACTGATTAGTGGACTCAGCTGGCTAAAGTATAATCCTAGAAACAGCTAGGGTTTGAGCCTGTCCAAGTTGGAAAGAGTCCAGTAGCACCATTTTGACTCTGCCCCTGGCATGAGGGGAAGCCTGGCTGACTGAAAAATCCAATGAAGTTAAGGATTGGCTTCTTTCCACCAAGATAGGACTGCAGCCCTAGCCTAGGCTCCAGCCCCACCTCCAGCAGAGAGGAAGCTAACAGGACCTGCACCAGGCTCTCCAGGCAACTGCAAGTGCTCTCTGCTGTCACAAAATGAATTGTCTGTTACCTGGGGCTGCATGCCCACACTCCAATAGGATAGGAGAGGTGCTGGGTATCCTCGGCCTCTCTGGGAAACTGCAGGAGTTTTCAGCCCACACAAACTGGTTTGCTGAGTGCCTTTGAGTCCATCTCCACCCTTGTTCTCCCATGGGATAGGAGGCAGCTGGTGTTCCCTCAGCCTCTCAGGGCAACTGTAGGCACTTTCCTTCTGCACAAACCCAACTGTTGGGCATCTGTGGCTCCACTGCCATCCCCAATAAGACAATAGAGAGCCTCTCTGGGTAACTCCTGCTGCTTTTGGCCCACACAGCCTGGACTGGTGGGTACTTGTGGATCCACCCTCACCCCCCAATAGGAAAAGAGGGGGCTGGTGTTTCCATGGCCTTTCTGGGCAGTGGCAGATTTTCAGCCTACATGGACTGGACTGTTGGACGCCTATGGATCCACCCCTACCCCCAATAAGATAGAAGGGGGCTGATGTCACTGGACAATGGTGGGTACTTTCAGCCTACAGGGACTGAATTGTTGGACATTGGTGGTTCTGTTTCCACCCCTAAAAGGCAGAAGGGGCAGTACTTCCTCAGGTTCTCAGAGCAACTGCAGGCATATTTGGGTCACACAGATTAGATTGTTGGGTACTCCATGGATTCAATTCCCACCTTTGGCAGTGAGGGGTTCTGGTGCTATGTCAGTTTACCTGAGTATCTGTGGTCATTTTGGAACCATACAGCATAGATTGCTACCCAAAACTATAGCTCCATCCCCACCCAAGGTAGGGGAGAAAGGGGTATTGAAGCTTTACCAATCTCTCTGGGCAACTACGGACAGTCTTGTCCTGCCCAAATTGGATTATTATACATGGCTGCAGCTCTGCCCCTACCCCTGACAGAGGAGAAATGTGGGAGAACTTTCATAAATTCCTGAGGTGATGTGGGCAGCTTCAGCTTCCATAGCTTACAGCACTAACTACATCCTTGCCTCCTTCTACATAGTGAGCAAGGGAGAAAAGACAAGAAAGGTAAAAACTGCACCCAGAATAAATACATCTAGCAAGCCAGATGCAAAAACACCAACCAAAAATTACAAGCTATACCAAGAGACTGGAAGATATGGCCCAGTTAAAGGAAAGAGATAAGCCTGCAGATGACATAAAGGAGTTGAGACAACTAATCATAGATGTTCAAATAAATGTCCTCAATAAATTCAATGAGATGGCTAAAGAGATTAAGAGTATTAAGGAGACATTAAATGAGCACAAAGAAGAATTTGAAAGCACACATAGAAAAATAGCAGACCTTATAGGAATGAAAGTTTCAATAAATGAAATTAAAAATACACTGGAGGCAAATAACAACAGATTTGAGGAAGCAGAAGAAAGACTAGTAAGCTTGAAGAAAGAGTCTCTTAAAGCAAACATACAAAAGAACAGATGAAAAAAAGAATAGAAAAAATTGAACAGGGTCTCAGGGAACTAAATGAGAGCAAGAGATATGCAAATATATGTGTTATGGGTGTCCCAGAAGGAGAAGAGAAAGGAAAAAGGGGCAGAAAGAATATTTGAAGAAATAATGATATAAAATTTCCCAACCTTATTGGACATAGTTATCCATGTCCAAGAAGCACAATATACTCCCATCCAAATAAATCCGAATAGACCAACTATGAGACATATACAATCCAAATGTCTAATGCCAGAGAAAAAGAATTCTGAGAGCAGCAATAGAAAAGCAATGCATAACCTATAAGGGATACCCAATAAGATTAAGTGCTGATTTCTTATCAGAAACCATGGAGGCAAGAAGGCAGTAGTATGATATATTTGAGATACTTCAAGAGAAAAACTATCAGCCAAGAATTTATATTCAGCAGGATTATCTTTAAAAAATGAGGATGAGTTTAGAATATTCACAGATAAACAGAAACTATGAGAGTTTATAACAAAAAAAAAAAAAAAAAAAAAAACAATTTTGCAGGAAATACTAAAGGGTGTGTTACAACCTGAAAAGAAAAGACAGGAGAGAGAGGCTTGGAAGAGAGTCTAGAAATGATGACTGAATCAGTAATAGTAACTAAAAGTGTCAAAAAATAAAAGAGAGATAAAATGCAAAGATAAAAATGGATGAAATAAGAACTGCCTTTACAATAATAACATTGAATTTTAATGGATTAAACTCCCCAATCAAAATATAAGCCATCTATATGCTGTCTGCAAGAGACTCACCTTATACCCAAGGATACCAGTAGATTGAAAGTGAAAGGTCAGAAAAAGATATTCCACTGATGCAGTAACCAAAAAAAAAAAAAAAAAAAAAAAAAAAAAAAGCTGGGGTAGTTATATCAGATGATATAGACTTTAAAAGCAAAACTGTTACATTACATATTAATAAAAGGAATGATTCACCAGGAAGAAATAACAATCATAAATGTATATGCATCTAATCAGGATGCCCCAAAACACATGAGGCAAACACTGGCAAAGCTGAAGTGAGAAATAGACATCTCTACAATAATAGTTGGAGACTTCAATACACCACTCTCAGCATTGGATAGAACATCTGGGTAGAGGATCAATAAAGAAACAGATAGCTTGAATAATATGATAAATGGACTAAACCTAACAGACATATATAGAACATTTCACCTCAAAACAGCAGAATATACATTCTTTTCAAGTGCTAATGGATCTTTCTCCAAGATAGAACATATGTTGGGCCACAAAGCCTATCTCAAAAAATTCAACACAATTGAAATTATACAAAGCACTTCCTCTGATCATAATGGAATAAAGTTGGAATTCAATAAGCAGCAGAAAAAGGGAAAATTCACATATATATGGAGATTAAACACCATACTCTTAAATAATCAGTGGGTCAAAGAAGAAATTTCAAGAGAAATTAACCAATATCTTGAGACGAATGGTAATGAGAATACAAATATCAAAACCTATGGGATGCAGCAAAGGCAGTGTTGACAGGAAAATTTATGGCCCTCAATGCTTACATTAAAAAAGAGAAAGAGCTAAAATCAATGACCTAACTACACAGCTGGAGGAACTAGAAAAAGAAGAGCAAACTAATCCCAAAGCAAGTAGAAGGAATGAAATAACAAAGAACAGAGCAGAAATAAATGAAATTGAGAACAAAAAAACAATAGCGAGAGTGAACAAAATCAAAAGTTGGTTCTTCAAGAGAATTAACAAAATCAACAAACCCTTAGCTATACTGGCTAAGAAAAAAAGAGAGAAGATGCAAATAAATGAAATAAAAAATGAAATGACCCCACAGAAATAAGACAGATCATAAGAGGATACTATGAACAACTTTTTGCCAAAAATCTAGACAATGTAGATGAAATGGAAAAAGTCCTAGGAACCTACAATCAACCTACACTGACCCTAGAAAAAAAAAGAAGACCTCAACAAACCAATCACAAGTAAAGAGATTGAAACAGTCATCAAACAGCTCCCCAAAATGAAAAGCCCAAGACCAGATGGTTTCACAGGTGAGTTCTACAAAACATTCAAAGAAGATTTAATATTGACCTTACTCAAGCTCTTCCAAACTATGAAAAAGAAGGAACGCTACTGAACTCATTCTATGAAGCCAATATCACCCTAATAGCAAAGCCAGATAAAGATATTATGAAAAAAGAAAATTACAGATCCATTTCTGTAATGAATACAGATGCAAAAACCCTCAATAAAATAGTTGCTAATTGAATCCAACAACATGTTAAAAGAATTATTCATCGTAACCAAGTGGATTTTACACCAGGCATGCAAGGGTGATTCTCACAAGAAAACATAATACACCACATTAATAAATCAAAGAAGAAAAATCACATGATCTTATTGATTGACACAAAAAAGGAATTTGACAAAATACAGCATCCTTTCTTGATAAAAATACTACAAAAAATAGGAATTGAAGGAAACTTTCTCAACATGATAAAGGCCATATATGAGAAATCCACAGCTAACATTGTACTCAATAGTGAAATACTGAAAGCTTTCCCATTGAGATCAAGGACAAGACAAGGATGCCAATTGTAACCACTGTTGTTGAATATAGTGCTAGAGGTTCTCCTAGAGCAATCAGGCAAGAAAAACAAATAAAAGGCATCCAAATCAGAGATGAAGAATTAAAACTTTCACTATTCACAGATGATATGATTGTATAATAGAAAGTCCTGAAAAATCTTCAACAAAGCTGCTAGAGCTAATAAATAATTTCAGTAGAGTGTCAGGATACAAGATCAATGTGCAAAACTCAGTGGTGTTTCTATGCACTAGTAATGCACAATCTGAGGAGGAACTCAGGAAAAAAATTCCATTTAAAATAGCAACTAAAATAATCAAATATTTAAGAATAAACTTAATCAAGGATGTAAAGCCCTTGTATTGAGAAAACTACAATGCATTGCTAAAAGAAATAAAAAAAGACCTAAATAATTGGAAAAACTTTCCATACTCATGGATTGGAAGACTAAATATCATTAAGATGTCAATTCTACCAAAATTGATACACAGATTCAATGCAATCCCAATAAAATTTCCATCAATATTTTTAAACAGATGGAAAACACATTTATCAAATTTATCTGGAAGGGTAAGAGGCCCTGAATAGCCAGACACATCTTAAAAATGAAAAGTGAAGTTGAAGGACTCTCACTTCTAGACTTTAAATCATATTACCTAGCTACAGTGGTAAAAATAGCATGGTACTGGCATAAAGATAGACACATAGTCCAATGGAATCTAACTGATGGTTCAGAAACAGACCCTCACATCTATGGCCAAGTGATTTTTGACAAGCCTGTTAAACCCACCTAGCTGGGAAAGAACAGTTTATTCAACAAATGGTGCTGGGAGAACTGGATATCCATAGCCAAAAGAAAGAAAGAAAACCCCTATCTCACACCTTATACAAAAATTAACTCAAAATGGATCAAGACCTAAATATAAAAGCAAGTAACAATAAAGGTCCTAGAAGAAAATGTAGGGAAACATCTTCAAGACCTGGTGGTAGGTGGTGGATTCTTAAACCTTACACCAAAAGCGCAAACAATGAAAGAAAATACAGAAAAATGGGACCTTCTTAAACTTAAACACTTCTATGATTGAAAGGACTTCATCAAGAAGGTGAAAAGGCAGCCCACTCAATGGGAGAAAATATTTGATAACCACATATCCGATAAGGGTTTGATTTCCACTCTATATAAAGAGATCATACAACTCAACAAAAAAAGAGCAAGCAGTCCAATTAAAAAATGGGCAAAAGATTTAAATAGACATTTCTCCAAAGAAGGAATACAAATGGACAAAAAGCACATGAAAAAAATGTTCCATATCACTAGTTATTAGGGAAATGTAAATTAAAACAACAATGAGATAACATCTAACACCACATAGAATGGCCATTATTATTAAAAAAATAAAAACAGACAATAAGTGCTGGAGAGGATGTGGAAATAGGAACACTCCTTCACTCTTGGTGGGAGAGTAAAATGGTGACACCTCTGTGGAAGACAGATTGGCAGTTCCTCAGGAAGCTAAATATTGAACTGCCAAACAATCCTCCAATTCCTCTACTAGGAAAATATCCAGAAGAACTGAAAACTATGACATGCACAGACATCTGCACACTGATGTTCATAGCGGCACTATTCACAATTGCCAAAAGATGGATTCAACCTAAGTGTCCATCAACCAATGAATGGATAAACAAAATGTGGTATATACATATGGTAGAATACTATGCTACAGTAAAAAGAGATAAAATTATGACACATGGGATAATGTGGATGAATCTTGAAGACATTTTACTAAGTGAAGTAAGCCAGATGCAGAAGGACAAATATTTCATGTCTCATTAATATGAACTAAATATGAAGAATAAATACATGCAGTTAAATCTTAGAGTATAGATTATTAGGAGATAAGAAGAGGGTGAAGAAGAACTACTGATGCTTAATGTATGTAGAAGCTTTAATTAAATTGACTATAAAAGTATGGAAATAGATAGAGTTGATGATAACACATTATAGTGAGTAGCACCTGGTTTATGAATGGGATTGTGGCTGAAAAGGTAGTCTGAGGAAGTAAATGCCAATTGAAAGAAAGCTA
Source organism: Tolypeutes matacus (assembly GCA_026826555.1). Classification (NCBI taxonomy): domain Eukaryota; kingdom Metazoa; phylum Chordata; class Mammalia; order Cingulata; family Chlamyphoridae; genus Tolypeutes; species Tolypeutes matacus. The sequence goes on along the minus strand of JAKSZT010053854.1, from coordinate 1,113,914 downwards.
AAGAATGATCTAGAGACTGAATAACACAGTGAACGCAGAGGTGGATGAGAATTGTGGTTGCGGATACAAATGCAAAAGTGTCCTTCTGTGAGCTAGAGTAGATGTACATTATTATTGCAGGGTGGTGGGAATGTGGAGAAGCATGGGAAAACTACAACTGGTGTGACATATAGACTGTGGTTAACAGCAATACTATAATATTCTTGCATCAATGACAAAGATGTACTGTGTTGATAATGGAGGTGTATGGAAAAAGTGTGCCAGCTATATGCTATGGGCCATGGTTGGTGATAATAGTCTGATGATATTCTCTTGTAATCTGTTAGAAATATTCCAGCATGGTCTGGTGTGTTGGTGAAGGGGTATTGTGTGAGAATTCTACACATGTGTATGATTGTTTTGCAAGTTCAAAACCTCTATAATAAAATATAATTTTAAAAATTAGAGTGGGTTGGGGAAAAAAGACACCAAATGTAAGATAGGGACAATAGTTAGTAGTAATATTTTGACGATGCTCTTGCATAGTTTGTAACAAATGTTTCACAACAAGGCAAAGTATTGGTGGAGGGGTGATGTATGAGACTCCTGTATGATGTTATGGATGTTTATTTTGTAAGTTCACAACCTTTACTATACACTTATTGTTTATGCATGTTCATGTATGAATGATATATTTCAACAAAAAATATATTTTTAAAAATGCTATTTAATAGGGAAGCATGGGTGAGTGGGAGGGGTTTGGGTGTATGGGAATCCCTTATATTTTCAATGTGACTTTTCTGTAGCCTAAAGCCTCTTTGAAGATAAAGTGAAAAAAATAAAACACTGGGTGAACATACAGAAGAAATTGTCACTGTATATAAAAGATAAAAGATCTTACAGTGATGAAAAACACAATGAAAATAAAATTTTTAATTATTTTTAAAATTTTTTAATTCTAATTTTTAAATGCTTATTTTTAATTAAAAAATTAATGGATTTATGCATTTGTTGGCATGCCAAAACTCAATAATATCTCCTTCAGAGTTATATTTTTTGCTATCAACATTTTATGAACGACAAATTAGAATGGTCACTTAGTTTATTTTTCAGGAAAGGTCAGTAAAGACTGATTTTAATCTATGTCCACTCCAGTAGGAGATTTTTAACTTTTTGTAAATAGAGTGTAAGTAAACAGTTATAAATATCATAGAACTTAAAGAACTTGGAGAAGAAAGTTTCCTACTTAGTTTTAATAGTTAGCCTCATAATCACACTCTGCTAATTATGGTTAAGATAAAAATCAGAGATAGGAAAACATACATGGGTCATGGTTACTATATCCAAAATATATTTGAAATATGGTGAGAAAGACAGAATGAATGAGTCCCTGCTATACTTCTATTTGTGTAAAATAAATTTCCTGACCAGAAATGGTGTTTTGTGGAAAAACATGGGAATGAATAAGACCATCTTTTAGTCCATAGATAGGAGGGTTGTCAAAAAGAACAGATAGGAAGGCAGACAAATCCATATGCAGAGTAACCATCAATTCTAATGAAAATAAATCACTGACCTTCCAAATTAGAAGGGGTGATAGAATTAATCTGCCACCAGGAGACTGGCTGGTGCTATGGGGAATGATGCACTCTTAGGGGCTCAGTGTCTGTCTCTGAAATGGTTGCCCAAATCAGATATTGCTGAGAACATGTATTGTCTATATATCTGCCCTCAAGGCCAAGGTCACCTCACTTGTGTGGCCATCTGGCAAGGACAGGGGTGACTCAAGAAAGAAGCTAACTGATAGCTATTAAAAGGTCATCTTGAACTCTTGGTTATGAAGTGCAATTGTTACCGGAATTAAGTACCACCCATAGAAATTTCTACCTAACCCTTTGTTTAAGCTATGCTTGCTTACAGGAATCCAGTGGAGAAGCACTGAATACAAAGAAGAGACCTTGCATGTGTGCAGGTAACCCAGGTGCAGAAGTGCTAAAAACCAAGAGCCTTCTACGCATGCCCAAGCAAGCCCTCCAAACAAGCCCAGACTCCTCATTAAAAGAACCCTTGTGAGAAAAAGTACTTCATGGACATGAGTCCATCCTTCTTCATTCTTTGATCAAAAATGAAATTTCTGCTCTGCTTTACTGAATTGGTTTTTTTGTTCAAGTGGTGAGAGCGGCACAGCACAAGAGCCGCATTTCAAAAGTTTGACTCAGAAAGGGGTTGGTAACACATTCTCTGCAATTAATGCTTTGGTCAGAATTTACACAGGACACAAGTCCCTCACAATTTTATTAATTCTGAATGTTTTAGCCATAAAATTCTTTCCCAGACTTCCTTGTCATCAACTTTCTAATTTGGCCTTGCTAAGTCCATGATTATTCAGCCAAACAACTAGTGACTGTCAGAAGTAATTGTAGGTTAGTAGACTTGGTCAGATGCACTGCTCATAATTATGCCCATTGGGGTTATTTATCCTCCTCACAGTCCTTCACAGAAACCCTTACATGGAGCAGTGCTGTCTTCTAAGTTCCAGTGGTGTTTGCATACGTGTGGAGTCATCTGGAAAGCAGCCTCATTTATTTTTCTTCATTTATTTATTTTCTTTATTTTTCTAATATTATTAGAACACATTTGAGAAAGTGACAAAGGGAAAAATGCAGTAGCAATTCTCAATCATGCAGATGCCCATATTAAGGTTTTCCATTGGATTTATATTCAAATACAAAGACAGTCCTTTCCTGATCCAGGTGCAATTCCAGAGAATGGTACTTCACATCAAAAGCCCATTTGCTCTGCAAAGTTCAGAACACAGAACAGGTCACATCCTCACAATAAGATGGCAAAATACATGGAAGTGTAAACTTTCAGAATTAAGGAACCCCTCCCAACCTACCCCCCTCATAATGCAGCCAGGGAAGTAAGTTCAGTCTTGGGACCTCTTAGAAATTAGGCTTGGTTTATTAAAAATAAAGCAGTGTGCATCTTTAAAAAGTTAGAAAATGAATTTATATGTGAAATGGAATCATCTCTGCCTTTTTTCTTGGTATGGGGTTTCCATGCATCTCTGTTTTAGGGCTTGGGATGCTCTCTTTCGAATGTCTTAGAAGCTGGAGGACTGTTTACTTTAACTGTTTAGTTTGAAAAAAATTCAAGCATATACAAAAATGGAGAAAATGACATAATGAATATATAATGATATATATATTCATTAATTGCAGAGCAGGAGGAGGTGACATGGGGGTCTCAGTCAGTTGCTTCTTAAATCAACTTCTGCCTGCACAATCTGCTCAATCCATATCACATACGTATTTCTGTACTTGCCCATTTGCAGTCAAATGGAATTTAAATAATTAAGAGGAGCTCAGCTTTTATAGTAACTTAGTTTCCCTTAGCCAAGCATTCCTTCTGTCTCTGGCACATGTAACAAGATGGAAAGTGTGTTTGTTTTCATTCTTTTTTGTTTTATCCCCAACTTTGAATAGTTAACTGAAGAAACAGGCATATCTTTGCTCCAAAACCTTAAATAACTCTGTGGTGATTTTTCCTAGTGCAGCCTTCTGGAGCTTTTTACTTGCTAGTAACCTGAATCTGTTACAGAGTATTTTATTCCTCTAAGCCCTATCAATAACTTGAAAAACATAGCATAATTAAAAAAAATGATATATTAATATATTATATATATTAAAAAGACCTATTAGGTACCATAGCACTTTTTGTGGTAGGATAGCACTTGGACTTGACCTGGAAGTTTCAAGATATTCCAGACCTACTGATCTCTGGAAATATCAAGGTAATGGGCTTCTAAATTTCAACAGTTTTGTTTCCATCTTCTGGAATCCATGAATCTTACCAAAACATTTAAAGTGTTTTCTACATGCTGATCACCAGTTCTGATCAGAATGGAATCTTCATTATAGAGGACCAATGTGATATATGGATGTTAAGATAAAGTTCCTGCAGCCAAGAGTATTACAGCAAGCTGAGGCGTTGGCTTACCCACATTGATGAAAGACATAGAAGGGATAAGGCTCCCCTTACTAAGTTAATGCAAATGTATATTGTGCCATTTGCAAAGACATAAAAAAAATTCTCCCTACCAACGGGTGCATGTAAGTGTGAAATTCTTTTTGATTTGCTTCAGTAAGAAGACCACTTCTTGAACAATAGTTACAATTTGATCTGATACTGATATGGTTTATGAGACTCCAACTCTGTTCCCTAGAATTCATCAAATACATGAGTGGAATTGTGATGTGGATAATCACCATCACTGCATTTTCCATTTTTGGGGGGCACAAATTCTGTACTTTCTCTAGAAATATGCTATTGCTTTCTGGTTACTAATTAGATAGAAATATGGTCTTCTCTCCCCTTCTTGTCATGACAACAAAAACTCCGTAGGTCAAGAAACTGATATAGGAATTTTGCCATAATGCTGAAAACTATCTATTTTAACCATGAATCCAGAAGCTTAGATCCAAAGTTCACTGTGTCAACTATTGGGCTAAAGGACCAATTGTTACCTGATTTATGTGGGCTCCTGTTCTGACTGCTGAACCACAATATGTTGGTCCAGCTGACTGTAAAAATAGACAGAGAAAAAGAAAAAAGCTAAAAAATAAAAACATAGGAGGATAGAAAATAAAGGCCAGGAAGAAGTTCCTGAGATGAAGTTTACGAATGGGCTTTGAATCACGTGTGGAGCTGTGCCACTCAATACAAAGTAAACGTGGGTTCTCTTAGAGAAGGAACATGTCTTTCCCTATTCTAGGACTCTATCTCACTGAGCTCAAATGGGAAAGGAATTCACATTTAATGAGACCACATTCAGATGAATTTTTGCAATATTATTATCCCCTTAAATATTCATTTATATTTTATCTCTTCTATAAGTTAAATGTCCATTAATTATTTAAAAAGAACTTCCCCTACCCTCCCACACCCTCCCCCTTTTTCCTCCCTCCTTCCCTCTCTCTCCCTCCCTCCTTTCTTTCCTTCCTTCCTCCCTCCCTCCTTCCTTCTCTTCCTTCCTTCCTTCCTTCCTTCCTTCCTTCCTTCCTTCCTTCCTTCCTTCCTTCCTTCCTTCCTTC
>JAKSZT010053854.1:1011779-1097909 GCA_026826555.1 Tolypeutes matacus | reverse complement strand
CTCCTATTTAACATTGTCTTAGAAGTACTTGCACGAGCACTGAGACAAGAAAAGGACATAAAAGGCATCCAGATTGGAAAAGAAGAAGTAAAAATTTCATTATTTGCAGATGACATGATCCTATACATAGAAAGCCCTGAGAAATCGACAACAAGGCTTCTAGAACTTATAAAGGAGTTCAGTAATGTTGCAGGCTATAAGATCAATGCTCAAAAATCAGTAGCATTTCTATACACCAATAACCAGCAAACTGAGGAGGAAATCAGGAAAAAAATACCATTTACAATAGTAAACAAAAGAATCAAATACCTACGAATAAATTTAACTAAAGATTTAAAGGATTTATATACAGAAAACTACACAACACTGTTAAAGGAAATCAAAGAAGACTTAAATAAATGGAAAAATATTCCCTGTTCATGGATGGGAAGATTAAACATCATCAAGATGTCTATCCTACCCAAACTAATCTACAGATTTAATGCAATCCCAATAAAAGACAACACTATATTTTTTAAGGAACTGGAAAAACTAACCACAAAATATATTTGGAGAGGTAAGAGGCCCTGAATTGCCAAAGATATATCGAAAAAGAAAAATGAAGTTGGAGGTATCACATTACCTGACTTTAAAACATACTACAAAGCTACAGTGATCAAAACTGCATGGTATTGGCACAAGGATAGACCTACTGACCAATGGAACCGGATTGAGAGTTCTGATATAGATCCTCGCATATACAGTCATCTGATATATGACAAGGCCACTAAACCCACTCAGCTGGGAGAGAGTGGCCTCTTTAACAAGTGGTGCTTGGAGAACTGGATATCCATATCCAAAAGAATGAGAGAAGAATACCATCTCACACTTTATACAAAATCAACTCAAGATGGATCAAAGATCTAAATATAAGAGCCAAAACCATAAAAACCTTGGAAGATAATGTAGGGAAGCATCTACAGGACCTTGTAATAGGAAATGGTTTCATGAATTTCACACCCAAAGCACGAGCAGCAAGAGAAAAAATTGATAAATGGGATCTCCTCAAAATTAACAACTTCTGCACCTCTAAGGATGTTATTAAGAAAATAAAAAGGCAACCTACCTAATGGGAAAAAATATTCGGCAACCCTGTATCTGATAGGAGCCTAATATCCTGCATATATAAAGAAATCCTTCACCTCGAAAATAAAAGGACAAACAACCCATATAAAAAATGGGCAAGTGACCTGAAAAGACACTTCTCCAAGGAAGAAATACAAATGGCTAAAAAGCACATGAAAAAATGCTCAACATCACTTGCTATCAGGGAAATGCAAATCAAAACTACAATGAGATACCATCTTACACCCATCAGAATGGCAGCTATTAAAAAAACAGGAGACGCTAAATGTTGGAGAGGATGTGGAGGAATAGGAACCCTCATCCACTGCTGGTGGGACTGCGGTATGGTCCAGCCACTGTGGAGGACAGTTTGGCGGTTCCTCAGAAAACTTGCAATAGATCTTCCGTATGATCCAGCAATTCCACTACTGGGTATATACCCAGAAGAACTGAAAACAAAAATACAAACAGATATATGCACACCAATGTTTATAGCAGCATTGTTCACCATTGCCAAAAGTTGGAATCAGCCCCGGTGCCCATCAACAGACGAATGGATAAGCAAAATGTGGCACATACATACAATGGAATATTACTCAGCGGTAAGAAGTAACAAAGTGCTAACACATGGAATAACGTGGATGAATCTTGAAGACCTTATGTTGAGTGAAGCAAGCCAGGCACTGAAGGATGAACAGTATATGACCTCACTGATCTGAACTTAGGAAAGTGAGCAGTCTCTGAGAACCATTGTCTGAAAGATAGGTTAACAAAGGAGAGTAAGAGAAGAGCAGGCTTTGAGCCATCACCCATATGGACATAATCTATGGTAAAGGGATAGAGTGTGGTTGCATGTTGGGGGATGGGGCAGATGAGCGGTGGTGTTCCTGGGTTTGGTGGTACAACACTGGGGGGTGGATGGTTTAGGAAGTGCTGGTTCAAATCCCCAGGGCATGCAACTGTGAATCTTGACATTCCATGGGTTAGGAGAGGGGGGTATCATGGGCCCTGGGGGACTGGGGAGAAGGGAACAGTCAAGATCTAATGGGATGTTTGGTGGTCATGGGGAAGGCTTTTCATTACCTTTCAGTAATGGACACAGGACATGGTAAATATCATCAAAATTATTTAACTGTATCATCTAAATTGTAAACTATAGTGTAAATCACTGACAATGTTTTGTTGCTATATTTTGCTATCTGCATAACAGTTATAACAATGCTAACAACCAAAAAAAAAAAAAGGAGGGGGAATTAATATGGGGTGGGGAAGCGGGGGTGGTTTGGTATCTGGGAGTCTCCGGCACTCCATGTGTGACTTTGCTGTGACCTAAAACTTCTTTGAAAATTAAATGAAAAAGTGGGAGACAATGGGGATTGAGAGGAGGAAGGTGTCATGGCACACCAGACATCTGATAACACAGTGATAAAGGGAAGGAAAAAGGGGAAAAAAGAAGAGAGAAAGGAAAAAAAATGAATATATATATATATATATATATTTTAAAGGCATTTCCTTTGCTTTTTTGCCCATTTTTTGAATGTCCCAATCCACTAATTATATTTTATTTTGTTTTGTTATTTGTTTGATTATTTGTTTTTTTTTTCCTTTCTCTCTCTTTTTTTTTTTTCCCCCTGAGTTTCCTTATGTTTGTCTCTTGCATGTAAGCTTATCACACTTGTTTCTTTTTCCTAGTAAGTGTATTTGATTATTTTATGGACTAAATGTTCATGAAGGATTTGGATCACAGAAGGGTTACAATGGGTACTGCGGGGGATTATTGGGGGGAGGGTGTCTCGGGGGGGGGGGTTCGTGGGGATTGGTTCAACCGAATATGCATGAAAGATATACAAAATCATTCAAAGGATCGGGGGATGGGGCAGGGTCACGATGGGTGGATAATCACACAATAAATGAGGGAATCTGAATTCCTAGCCTGGAGAGCTCTGCCACAATCTCCAAGGGAGCAGCAATAGTCCTCTGAGTGTAGGGACAGTGCCTGTCAAAATAGGATGACCCACTGTTGTTTTTTTTTTTTTTTTTTTTTTAATTGATGACTACCCTTGTGAGTTTTTGCTCTTGTAAATGAGACTTAGCCTGCAGTTGTGGGGTGCCTAAGGGTTGCCACCTGAGAGCCTCCTTGTTGCTCAGATGTGGCCTCTCTCTAAGCCAAACTCAGCATGTGATTGCATTACCTTCCCCCCAACGTGGGACATGACTTCCGGGGATGAGCCTCCCTGGCAACGAGGGATTAATACCAAGTGCCAACTGGCAGCTTTTTGCAGTGGCAGTATCGTAGCCAATGAGGTTTATCCGAGGCATGATTATTGCTAATTGAAAACTTTTCCCAAGTGCCAACTGGCAACACAACTGGAAAAAGACCTTGAATAAAAGGGGGAGACGGTAAAGACAAATGAGTTCAAGTGGCTAAGAGACTTCAAAGAGAGTCGGGAGGTCATCCCAGAGGTAACTCTTACGCACACCTCAGTAGGAGCTCATAGAACATCTAAGTGCCTATCACCCCACTCAGTGGGGTTCCTGAGAGCTCCGGAGACACCCTGGTCTTATATAAGGGGGGATAGCCCCAGAGACTGATGCCTTATCAGTGGGTTCTATTTTGTAATCTGTGCTCCTGAGAGTGACAGAATTAGACTCAAATAAGTCCTCCCTGCACATGGTTCACCAGTCCCTTCTATTCAAACCTACATGTGATGCTGGAGTTTCTTAGGTATACTTCCAGAGACTGGAGCCTCCCACCTACCTATGTGCCAGGTGTGCATGAAATCTAGGTGGAGCTGCAACTCCTACCCTACAGCTCAATGGACTCATCCAAGTCACCTGGTGAGGAGACAACGATGGGAAATGGCCATCCCAGGGAATGGAGAGGGCCTGCATCTGCAGGCAGGATCATCCCACCCACCATATCCATGGGATATAAGCCCTCTCTCACTTGGAGTTGGAGTGGACATCACCATCCCAGTCGCCTCTGGATTGGGGGAAGAACTATGGACTAGAGTGGACTTGATGGTATTCTCTTGCTCACATATGGTGATTCTTGTAATGCAAGAAATTATAACAATGAGGTGGAGCCAATGGCCACTTGACAGTTTTTTGGGTAGGGAGGGGATGAACAGTTGAAATACAGGGGCTTCTTTGGGAGTTGGAGGTTGTCCTGAGTACTGTGGTGGCAATGTATGTAGGCCATTTTAAATCAGCACACACCACTCAGAACTGAGTGGGAGAGAGTGTGGTCTACAGTGTGAACTGTGGTCTATGGTTGGTGGCAAGGCTCCAGGATGTGTAAGTTCATTGAGGTTGGTGGGCCACACTATGGGAGATGTTTGTGTTGGATGTGGTGGGAGGTGTGGGAAGTGGGCAACATGGGAATCCGAGTGGGTTCCGTATAATATTTTAGGTAATCTAAGCACCTCTTAAAATATATGTATATATATATATATAAATAACATTTTTGTAAGCAAATACACATATATGCATATATATTTATATATCATTTTACAAATGTTTGTATGTATTGTGAGAATTTTGATTTTTACCCATAATAAAAAAAAAAAAAAAAAAAAAAGAATTATTCATCATGAAAAAAAAAAAAATGAGATAGGTCAAATCCTGAGGGTTTGAGCAACAATAAAAGTAACTGTGAATTGGCACACTGAGAAATCAAGTTGTACAAAAAACTTATTTTTGCTTATATGAGGACAATGAAAATATACACATAAAAATATATATAGTTGAGTCCTGCCTCTTCCTGGTCTCCCTCTCACCCTTTTCAATTTTTGTTTGTGATGTAAGACAGGGTAGGCTAATTGCCACAATTGAATACAGGAAATATATATCTTTTTTTATTATTAAGACAAGCAAAGGCAATTTGAGGTATCAGCTGCTGTGAGGCAGTGTGAATATGTAAAGATCATCAAAATTTCCACAGTGTGACTCCAGAAGAATCCAAAACAAAGAGAAACTAATTTAGTTCTAACTTAATTGGAAGAAATCTAAGCATAATTTTTTGCAGACTGTATTGAAATTACCATGGTGTTTGGTGATTACCACATGTGTAATAGAGTTTCTGGAAAGGCTAGTTGTTTCAAGTATTTTGCATGCAAATGCACCACAAATAGAGCAGTGGGTGCAATATCAAATGCAAGATGCTTAACCTGATGCTCAGTTCTCTCTCACTAGAGGTCAGTTCATCAAGCAATTGCCATACCAGGTATTTATGTTTATAAAGTAAAGTACCTAATATACTTAAAGCATCTTTCTGTTTCTTCAGAGAATACCTCTTGTTCTCTGCTTTCTTTAACACTGATAACTCTTAAGTAGACTTTCCAAACTCTTTTCACTTCTTCACTTCCAAACCCTATCTCATTTCTGTTGCCCTCCTTTGTCAGGAATTTTTCTGACAATATTCAGCAATGACTGCCATCTTGGCAAATTTTGAAGCTGCTCATCCCTCTTTGAAACTGTTTGCTCATTTGTATTCTGTGACCTCAATTCTTTCTCTAATCCTTCTCTGTTTTCTTCAAGTTTTGCCTTCTTTTATAACTCTTTAAACATTGTTCTCTCCCATGCCTTTTTGTGGCCCCATATTAACTTCCAGCTTTGCTTATCACATCCAAATGTATAATTCTCTTCAATAATGTACTATCATTTTATATTTTAGCCTGATAGCCTGAGGGTCACATGTCCTGGGAATATCCTCAGACATTTCTATCCCAATAAATATATAATTGAACTCAGAATCTTCTCTCTGAATTTTTTTCCTCTGACTTTATTCTGCTTTCCAGGATATGACTCATCCACACACACTCAAAATTCAGAAAATCTGAATTTACCATAGATTTCTCTCTCATTTCTAGGTAGTCACAAGCTCTTTGTCTTATATCCCCTATTTCTCAGTATATACCTATATATGTTCGTCTATCTACCTATTGACGTTACTCAGACCCATCACAACTGGCTCTAAAACCATTGTGATTTAGTTAATTTCAGTACCCCCATCTCCATTTCATCAAATCAGTACAATGCAGAAGAAAAAGACTGCACACTAAAACTTGATTTTCTGTATCATATAATAAATTTACAAGATATTTATACTCTCATTACTAAAATAAAAGTCAAAAGGCAAGCATGAAAAATGTGTTCTCAGGGAGGAATACATGTCCTGTATCAGAGACAACCACACTGATGTGATGCCAGCTGGTAGGTGAAACAGACAGTCATCGAGGTGCCAGAGCAAGGCTGGATGCAGACCAATCCAAAGTACATGCCCATTTTCAAAGAAACCATCATCCCATGCCTGAAGGAGACCAAGCTGCTTAAGTAATTGTTTCTGTGGCTTGCTGTCCCTACCACACAAGTATCTTAGAGCAAAAGTGGCCCTTTTAGGGTTTATAGGTGATCATCTCAGTTATGCACCTGTCTTTAGGTGCTAAGAGTTTTATTGTAAAAGGTGCCATGGCTTCTTGAAGAAAGAAGTGTTTGGACAGCTATGGCACTTTGGATTTTCTCATTTTTGTTGTAAGCGCCCTTTGTGAAACGGGATTCTGCTGTAACATGCCTCTCCTAGTTGATTGTTTCACATGGGGCTTTAAGGGGGTGTGGGAGGGGAGGGAGAGAAGTCAGCCATGCTCTTCATTGTGCCTACTCCTATTTCCACATGATGTCAAGACGTTTGAAGCTGCTGCTTAATTAAGAAGTCTCTACTTCCAGCAGAGAAAAAAAAAAGTATAAGATCCTTGATCCTGGTTTTGTGTTTGAGCAAGCCATATTATACAGTTCATAAACTTTCAGGTAGGTAAACTATTTTGATAAAAGGTCACTATTTCTAATATGTGGTTTATTTTAGGATCACCTTTCTGTCTTGTAGCATGTTTTTTTTAAGACCTAGATATAAGGTAAGTAAACATCGAAAAGAGAGAAAAGCAGTTTCTTTTTTCTTAACAAGCAGCAATTAAAGATTTTTAAATCAAGGCAACACAGGAGCCACAGAGTAAAACATTATTAATTTTGCAAGGATGCGACAGTAATTGTTACCAGAAAAGAAAATAATTTCCTCTAGGAAAAAACATAATCTGTCTCTCCTAAATTTTAAGTTAAATTATCTGAAAATGAGTATAATTCTTTAAATACTATGGAAGTAGTTTGAAAGTAAAGCAACTTTTTAAAAAATACTGCTTTCAATGGGTTTTTAGTTTTAACTTCTGTCAAAGATGTAATGGCTTAAAATATTATTGGGAAATGACAACACAATTGAAATAACTACATTTTTATATCACAGTTTTCTTATGAAAATGTGCTTAAAAAACAATTATGATTGCAGCATTCAAATAAAAATAATGTAAGTTTCCAGACACGGAGAACCTGCTAACACTGTATAGGGAAGAAGATACATTTTGACACCTTGAGAAAAATGACCTGAAATGATTAACAATAACATAAATAGGTAAAACCTGTAACAGGCCATTTACATATTCGCTTACACATGCTTGTGTATCTGGTGGTAGAGGACATTTTCCCCTCAATATTTATGAACACAAAAGTGAAAATGCTAGTCATCCTGAATTATACATTTCTACTTTAAATAAACAGATATCAGTTAAAGGCCTTTCCTATGGAATAAAATCACTATATATTCAGACTTAATTTTGCAGCTTCAGAACATGTATCTGTCAGAGCTACCTCGAACAAGCAGGAGTGTTTCTGACAAGAGAAAGAGCACCAACCCACTTGTGTTGCAGTCACTGGTGCACGAAATAGCCAAGGTCCAGAGCCAGAGTGTTTTAAGAATTTCTTGTGACTTCTTTCTCTATTTCTCTCACACTTGATAAAAAAGAATGGTTTGACTTAGCAACACTGAGGCATAAGGGAATTTAGGACTTTTCCAGCTCCCTTTATTTTATATTTTGATCTAGTCTCTTTCCATCTTCCTAGTGATCTCTTATTCCCTGTGTACTAGTCAGCCAAAGGGGTGCTGATGCAAAATACCAGAAATCTGTTGCCTTTTATAAAGGGTATTTATTTGGGGGTAGAAGCTTACAGTTACCAGGCCATAATTCATAAGTTACTTCCCTTACCAAAGTCTTTGCCATGTGTTGGAGCAAGATGGCTTCCAACTTTCAGCCTTCCTCTTCCTCTTAAGACTGCATGGTCCCAGCTTCTTACAATATCAACTGTAGGCCATAAGCCTCTCTACACTTTGTCTCTCTTCCTGGGGCTTGATTCTCTCCAGGCTCAGGCTTGATTCTCTTTACAAGGTCAGCTGTAGACTCTCTATTGAGCAGCTTGTCTTTCCTCCCGGGGCCTCTGCCAGGTCTGTGGAGTTGCCTCTATTCCTCTGTGTTCTTCTCCTGTGTGTTTATTTCCCAGGCTCCAGCTCAAAGCTCCCACCTCCCTTTTCTGCAGTATGGTTTCTCTGTGAGTCCCCACCCACCAAGGGGATGGGGACTCAATATAGTACTGATGTGGCCCAATCAAAGCCTTAATCATTATTTAATCAACAAAAGTGAAACCTCTGAATCCAAAATAATCTAATATGCCCAGAGTAAAAGACCAGTTCAAAAATATAATCCAATATCTACTTTGGAATTCATAAACAATATCAAACTACTATACTCCACCTTCTGAATTCCAAAAAAAAAAATTACAATATTCAAAAAACCTTAAATCAGAAACAATCTAAGTAGAGAATCATATCACAATCAACTGAAAGAAATACAGCTTGTCTTGTGGCAAAGTCCTATTTGGCTCTAAACCTCTGAAACTTACAAAACAATTTATCTGCTTCCAATACACAAATGGACAAATGATTTCTGAGAGATAAACAGAAAAAGTTGTTCAAGGACGGCAAGCACTGCACATATGCATGTCAGTGTCAACTAATGGATTAAGAGGTGAATAATATGTTTTTTTATTTTCTGTATTCTTTTTATTTTCTATAATTCTTAAAGACCTATTGAAAACATTTAATAATGATTGAAGAGAAGAATGCACACCTCTGTGATTATATGAAGGACCAGAAATGGTACACATTGGATAAGTAATATAGTGGTTTAATATGATTTTATAAAGGAGCCTTTATTTGTTTAATTGTGGGGATGTCTGGGATTGTACACATAATTTGAGCCATGGATAATAGGCATTAGTCATGTTTTAAAGATGATCTGGCCAATTTTTAAAAAAGTAATCACAATTCAAAGTTCAGCTGGAGATATGTGTATGAGACTACTGTTAGTTGTTTTGCTCCTGTATTTTCTAAGGTTGAGATTTCTACTCTCGGTGTCAGGTTTATGTATGTTCAGAAACGATTGATATGCATCCTTAAAAATATGTATTATGAGAAAGAGGGTGGGCAGGGACAAATATGGAGCTTGGAATTACCTATTTCTCTAAAGTGGCCTTCCTTTGTGTTTCTTCATTATCAGAGGTTGTAATCTGGCATGCAGAGAATGGAGGGAGGTACCCTCTGCTTGATGCAATAGGTCCTTGACATATTTGAACCATTCCTCTTCCACATGATAACTTGTAAACAATTTTAGGCACTCTTTCTCACCTTGTGGACCTTACAGGTCCCTTTGCACTTCTGGGTGTTGGCAAGGTCCTTCATAAGCCATAGGAGACATTTGGAGGCTCGGAGATACCTGTACTGCATTTCCTTCATTTCAATTCTTATGTGTAGATCTGTTTCTTTGTAAGAATGATTTTGATTTTTTCTTCCAATACATTTATCAAAAATTAAAATATGTCAAAAGACCAGGTATTTGTCTATAGACACCTGCATCACAATCACTGCTCCAAGGGCAACAGCCCAATGATGTCCAGAAAACCAGCAATGGGTTCCTTGAAAAAAAAAATGCAGAGCCTGCTAAACATTCAGTAAAGAATCCTGAGGTCATGTAAAAAGATGTCCTCAGAATTATCAATTTAAAATTGTGGTTATTCAAAATGAAGAATCAGTGAGAAACATTCCTTGTGCACCCATTATTTTTCTGCCATTTAGAGTAGTGTAATATTATTCCAATAACTATTAGGAAGAAAATCTAGTCAAAAAATAAAGGTAAAATCTGCATTCCACAGGAGCTCTCTCTTTGTAGCACTTTATTTTACACAGTTTACACTTTAAAACGGCTAAAGTTCTTTCCTTTCCAATTAACTTTGACAGGGTATGGGGAAAAATTCTTATTTCCTATGTACAGGTCGATTTATATACCAAAATATATAAATAACCATTCTTCAAAATGTTTGTTTTAATGAAGACTTAAAATTTATTTTTTTTTAATTTTAAATACTCCAAATTAGTCTATGAGAGAACACCGTCATTCTAATCAGACTTATATCTAGTTTTCACCTCCAATTGAACACAATCTTGTTTTCCTCAATATATATTTCTATCAGAATCTACAAATTAAAAAAAAAAAACTTTTACACAGTCAGTGAGGATATTCAAACCTCTATCCCCCAGCATGACACCACATGTGTTGGAATCTTTCTGACAGATTATGAGAAAATATTATGGCATTTTTCTACTAGCCACTGACCATACTTTTTGTTTAAAATTCACTTTCATACACTTCTTCAACATATCTGGCTAGTTGGTGGTATTGGCAGTGTCTCTATTGAAGATTCTTGTGATTACATTTGTTCCACATTCTCCTGAAGTGGCTTGAGGAGATTTCTTTCTATCACAATTTTCAAAGAATCCCCATACCACTCTGCACAAGGCAATCCTAGTTTGGATTCTTTCCTCCAGGATTCCATTGTGATCCTATTTTCTGTTTTTAGCAGTGCCATCTCTCCTGCTGCTGCCATCTCCAAACATCCTTTCACTCTGCCCTCAGGGTCCAAATAATTAGTGCATATATGTGCATTTGCTTACAAAAAATGTTATTTATATATATAAATATATTTTAAGAGGTGCTTAGATTACTCAAAATATTACAAGGAACCCACTGGGATTCCCATGTTGCCCACCTCCCACACCTCCCATCACATCCCACACAAACATCTCTCACAAGTGTGACCTACCACCCTCAATGGACTTACACATCCTGGGGCCTTGCCACCAACCATAGACAACAGTTCACATCGTAGACCACATGCCAAATGGTTTCTTTTATTATATCAACCTTCAATAATTCCTACAGGATTTCTCCAGATATTCTCTTTAAATCTGGCCTTTTGAGTCCCTATCACATTTTTTTTCATGACATTTATTCCACAAATTTTATGTATTCCATTGACTTCTTAGTGGATTCTTTACAATTTTAATTCTGATACAAATTTAGATTTAAATTTGAACATTGATATACAATTCATATGAAACCCTAAAATTGTATTAAAAGAAAAACTTTGAGTAACAGGAGAAAGATAAAATTATGAGAACTTTCCTGTCAGTAACATAGGCATGCCATTTCCTTGGTGGGCACAGGGAGGGAATTCCTTTTCAGCAGCTCCATTAGCCAATGAAATAAAAGGATACAAAGAGCAATACAGTTGTATCTAGTTGAATGGTACAATAATCATTCCAAACTATGCAGTTCAAAAAATTGGCTTATACTGAATTTACCAAGCTATAAGGTCATCTTAATTGTAATATAAGTCCTAAATATAGAGTATGATTTCGGTTATTCTCTAATTAAAATTTGAAATAGTTCTTTTATATACATTTTTTTCAACAAGAAATTAGCCTTTTAATAATTTAGCACAAAGTTGGGGAATATAATTTTTTCTGTAATTCAATATAAAACATTCATTATTCTCTCCTTTTAATATAGAGAGATGAAAAGCATCACAGTCATTTATTATTTTTCTCTACCAGATTAGAAATAACATCTAAATTAATATCCACAGTTATATCCATTTCAGTTTCAAGCATACTAGTTATATATTAGATTCTATTAATTTATAAATGAACCTAAGATCATTCTCTGTCTTACCTGTGTTCATTTGTTAGAGAAAAGTAAGCTAATTTAGCCGTGGTTGCTTATTTTCATTTATCTATTATTATTTATATCATTGCATAAATATTAATTAACAGATACTGATACCTCTGTGCTTGGTAGTCAAGGATGTGTAGAAGAAAAGTAACACATTAATAATTGTGAAGAAGTGTTCAATGATATTACTCTGTGTCCATAAAAGCAGTAATACTAGATCTTTACTTTTACCCTTTTGACCCAGTTGTTGAGAATTTGCATTTCAGTCATTTCTTTCATAGGTGTATTAAAAACCCATTGCTGCATTTTTGTGGATAAGCAGAGCTGCATTTGTAGCTCTGCTACAAAGAGATTTTGCTTAACAGTGTCCTTCACTAACAGGAAAAGACCATATACCATTCCAGGTAGGGTAGAAGCCACACTGTGGGGTTATAGGAAAGCATGTTTTCTAAGGGTAAAGACAATGGATGGATAAAGGCCCAAAGGAGCAAGGGCAATCTCCTCTCTTGGTCCTGAGGCTTCTAAAGTGTGTGCCATTCTCACCTGTGAGTGTGCCTCAGAAAATGGTAAAACAGGTGAATGTAGTGAGGGGACACTTACCTGTTGGCTGGAAAAATAATGACAAAGACTTTAAGAGAAAACTTCAAATATGTTTACCTGTGTGCTCCAACATTTTAAGAAGTAGAAACTATTAGCTGACAGAATTTCTATTTAATAGCAAGAATAGAGGAATAAAGATAGCAAAAGGAAAGAAGGGAGAGGGGTTAGGAGAGTGTGAAAAAGTAAACTAGAAGAGAGTTTTCCATTGTGAGTTTGTGAAAATGCCCTAATGATAGAGATTAACCAGAAGAGATATACACTGCATATTTTACTTTATAAATAGCTTCTTAATTGGATTTTCTTGTGTCTTAGTTTGCCAGGACTGTGTGACAGTTTGGGACTGTTTGTGGATCCCAAAAGGATCATGTTCTTGGAACTAATCTGTTCCTGGGGACATTGGGCATGGATTGGATTCAGTTGGGGGGATTTTGATTGAAGCAATTCAGTGAGGCAAGACCCAGGGTAGGTCTTAGCCTTCTTACTGGATCCCTTTATAACAGGGACTGAAACAGACACCGAGAAAAGCTGTAGAGGCCAAAATCCCAAGATGCTGCAATCAGCAGAGCACAGAGGCGGAAGGAGCCCCCGTGAGTCAGAAAGACACAGGCGGGGGGGGAAAGGGCAGAGAGGAGCCCTATGCTGATCACTGACAGCTGAGCTAGGGGGGAAAGGGAACCTGGAGGGCAAGGCAGAGACCACGGTGGAGACTGTCCCTAGGCACGTGGCAGGAGTCCGGGATAGAGAGCCGCTGACCTTTTGTGAGACAGAGTCTCTGATGATGCCTTGATTGGACATTTTCACAGCCTCAGGACAGTAAGGTTTTAACCTAATAAGATCCCATTACCAAAGACAACCCATTTCTGGTATTTTGAATTTGCAGGCTTTAGCATACAAAGACTGATTGCTATGACAAAAACCACACACTGGCTGGCTTAAACAACAGGAAGTTATTGGCTCACAGTTTTGGAGTCAAGAAGTCCAAAATCAAAGTGTTGGTTAAGCCATGCTGTCTCCAAAGTCTGTATTGTTCTGCAGATGGCAATTCTCTGCATATGGTGAACTCTCTCTGTGGCATCTCCTGCTTCTAGCTTCTACTGAATTCTGCAGCCCATTTCCTTGGCTTATAAGAACTTCAGACATATTGGAATAAGGCTTGTCCTCATTCAGTTTGACCACATCTTAAACCATAACAGCACTTCCATAGGTCCTATTTACAAAGGGGTTCACGCTGATAGGAACAGACTAAGACTTAAACATGTCTTTTGTGGAGGACATGATTCAATCCCCAACAGGTCGTATACATAACCAGTCACTAAAGGTAGATTAATGCAATGAATTGTGTGTATCTATTTTGATCTTCTTGTCCAAACATTCTAAAGCAAGGTATTTTTTGGTGCATGGTATTTTAGATGAAATGTGATTTTAAAAACGAATTGTTTAAACTAGGGGGCTCTTTTTGATAATAAAAGAAATTTTGAAAGCAATCATTTGAGAGATCCTGATATCTTTGCAAAGGATTACATTTTTCATTGTGTTATTCCGTACAAGTGTCTTTTAACTGCTCAGCTCTGTGGTTATTTGTAAGTTCAAGCTTCAGAAATATCTCCTGGAATGTTCTTTAATAGTTAAAATTTGACTTTTTCTTGGTTTAGTTAAATGGTGATAGCTTCATTTTGTAAATAACTGTGCTAAGTGTACAGTTACCCTAGAGGAAGGTCTTCTAACTTTCTCTGTAGGCAAATATTACAATATCCTGAATTCTTATAACTTCTTTAGCACAAAGCAAATTTGAATAAATAATCACAATGTGTAGAATTTTATGATATGACATAATAGATTGAATATTAGTCTGAGAGTTAAGAGGTCAGATGCCCTTTCCTCCTCTGGCACAATAAACCCCTGTGTTATTCAGAAATTCATTGCTATTTTCTAAATGTAATTTCTTCAATTTTATAATGAATATTTTTTGAACACTTGGATATTAATGAAGCAGTGACATTACTTAATAACACACTGGAAGCTTTGAGACATAGGGATTGCATGATCTACAGAGGCACTAGTCACCCCGAGTATGCCAAAGTGCTTAAAATTAGAAAGTGTATATTCTAGATCCATAATGTTTAACCCTGAAATTGAATTATGCAGAGTGTCTCCCATAAGGGAAAGAGATAAAATGCTTTAACCATTGGCCCCTAGTGCTACTGAGCTTATTCCTTCATCAGCATTTTCCAGAGTGGGTTGAAATAAATCTTTTGTATATATTAATATCTAACACCCTAAAATTGAAAGTCAAAAATTAAACAATGCTTCCTTAATTTGGACCAAACACTGTTAATCAGTTGTATGTGAATAATAGCAATAAATGAATATTCAAAGTGTCCTCCACAAACACTTTCCAGAGAAATTGATGATTTGTTCATATTTATAAGAAATGTCTTTGTGAGAGGCTCTAGTTTATAGTGAAAACAGAAGCTGAAGATTTATGTGGGCCTTTTTTTCCCTCCCTAAATAAGAGCATTAGTGCTGATTTCATTTCACCTTAACCAATTACCAGCCATTTAGACTTGGATGCATTACTTCACCTGAAAGATTATTAACTTCCATAAAGTTGCTGAGAATAACATATAAAAGCATGCTTAGCACCTCATGCAACACTGATTGGATTGACTTTGAAATAAAAATCTTTGTTCCCATTTTTATTCAAATATCATTCTAAACTGAAATCAGAGAGTAAAAAAAATTATTTTATATGAAGTGAAAACAAACCTACAATTTGTTGTGCCCTAACCTGTGTTTTGCCTTCTGTGCTTTTGAGTATAAAATTAAGAACAGACTGTACACATGGGGTCACAGAAGTGTACAACAAGGTGTGAAAGATTAGAGCAGAGTCAAGATGGGAAATGGGAGTTTTATCAACAGAGCTTCTCTGGAAAGTGGTGTCCATGTTGGAGGCGATGCACCCCATGGAAAACACAGAACTTTTCATTTGTTTATAATAAGGAAATATAACACATTTATCGATAATTGTTTTATCATGTATTTTACATTGCTTTAAAATGAATTTAATAATTTAGTAGTGTGTTGTTATAACTTTTACAAATATATGCAATATCAAGGATCTGTCTTCAAAATTTTTACTTACTGTGTGAATAATCAAGACATTTGGGAACTCTTCTAGACTATCTCAAATACCATTAGCTACCTTAATGCTGTCCCAATTTCTGGTGGACTCTCTACCATATATGTTAGGCATCTAGTAAATATTTACATGATTAAAGAAGTAATTATATAATTGAATTTATGTAGCTGAAAGGTTTAAGGATTTGTTATTGTAATGCTATTTGAAAGTTAAGTATTACTGAAAAACCATCCCCAAACATATTTTGCCCAGAAAATCTGTGTTGTCTTAAATATCTCAGATAAGAGGCACATAAATTGGGTTAATTTATTCATATCTTTGCCCAGTATTAACCTACATATCTTTTTTACCATTTAAATATTTGCTAGAATGTGCAGAAATGATGTGGACTTGAATATTGTCTGGAAAGGAGAGTCTCCAACTGCAATCAAGATAGTCCCATCCATCTGCCCCATGGGATGTAAGCCCTCTGTCAATTAGAGGTGGAGTGGGCATCACCATCCCAGAATCCTCAGGGGGAATGAAAAATGGACTAAAGTAGACTTACTGGTATTCTACTATAGACTAATTGTGATTCTATCTATGGAAGAACTTTAATCACTGATGTGAAGGCAGTGGCCACTGAAAGCTCTGAGGGAAGGGAGAGGGAAAACAAGTGTAATATGGGGTCATTTTCAGGACTTGGGTATTGTCTTGAATGACATTGCAATGACAGATACAGGCCATTATATATCTTGTCATAACTTACAAAAATTGTGTGAGAGAGAATGTAAACTATAATCCACGCTTAGTGGCAATGCTCCAAAATGTGTTCATCAATTTTAACAAATGTACCACATGAATGAAGGATGTTGTTAATGTGGGAAAATGTGGGAGGGGTAGGGAGCGGGGCATATGAGAATCCCCTATATTTTTTATGTAACACTTATGTAATGTAAATATCTTAAACAAATAAAAAAGTATATTTAAAAAAGCAAAAACAAAAGCAAATTTGTCTTATTTCTCACTTTCCAAAGTTTCAAATCATGCTATATCAGTATACCAAAATCTTCATTAGGCTTTTTTTTTCATAAAAACTTCTACTTTGCCATGAAATTGCAGAAAAAATAATAATTCATAAGATGACACAAATGGAATGTGGTTTCACCCTGTTGGATGAAATCATTATTGTCAATGTTTGTCATGAAAATTAAAGTGGAATATAAGTATATTCTGTTCTTCATCTTGAGGTAATGTTTACCCAAGCCAAACCTTGCCTCAGGCGTTTGCGGGGCACTACGCCCCACCTTCTTCCCGGACCCAACTTCCCCATTTCTCTCAGCCTATCACAGCATTCCCTCAACAGCCATAACCTTATTTGGACATGTTGGCCTTCTCCTCTAGCCTCCCCCCTCCCTCCCAAATCTTCCCTCCACGCCCAGCAACAGCTTCGCCCTATCAGAAGACAACACGCTCACCCCCGCCCAACTCTGCCTATAAAACTGTGCAGCTCTCCCTGAATAAAGGTCTTACCTTCCAGCAAGCAAGTGAGTGGTGTCTCTTCATTTAGTACTGTCAGGGAGACCACAGGGCACCAAACGGCGACCCTGTGACAACTTCTCCTTAACCTCCGTGAAGACCAGGGAGCCAGGCCTGCGCTCTCCTGACAACTTCTTCACCCCCCCGCCGTTCCGGAGTGCACGCCGGACGGCCCACAACTAGCTCGTGTCGCTCCCCGGGCTGCAGCAGGGCTGATCACCCTCAGGCCCGGAAACAAAGCGGCAAAAGTGGAATATAAGTATATTCTGTTCTTCATCTAACATTTTTTAAAAACAATTTATTGAAGTATATCATTCATACATGAATATACATAAACAATAAGTGTTCAGTAAACACTGAACTTACAAAACAAACATGCATAACATCATACAGGTTGCCCACACATCTCCCCACACAAATACTTTACATTGCTGTGAAACATTTGTTAACAAATTATGAAACAGCATTGTCAAAGTATTACTACCAACTATAGTCTGTACCTTGCTCCCCTATACTTTTTTTAAAAAGTTTTATTTATTTATTTACTTTTATCCATTTTTAACCCCCTCCTAGTTTTTGCTGTTTTTGTATCCATTTGCTGGGCAACTCTCTGTGTCCATTTCCTGCCCTCTCTTCTCCTCCTTCCCCATCTGTCTTCATTGGGATTTGTTCCTCAGAACCTCTGATGTGGGAGATTCTGGGGATTGAATGCAGGTCCCTCCATATGGGAGATGGATGCCCAACCTTTTGAGCCACATCTGTCCCCCTGTTATATCTCTTAAGGTTGACCAAAGATACCTAGAGTTACAGTCATTTCCCATACAGGATGGCCATATAATAAATCAGGTTTGGTTTATCACCAGCATTCCAAAAACCAGACCTAAGGAGAAAAACTAGGTCTGGGGATACATGCACGGTTTCTAATATAGTGAATGTTTAGCCTACCCTGATTATCACAAAATCAAAACAGCAAGAATATTTGCAATCATTTAACATTTTTAAGTGTATATAAGATTACCTCTGAGCTGTACATAGTCTGGGAATTAAGAGTAGAGACTATGAAGTCATTTATTAGAAGCAATATCAAATTAGCAGGTTATTTAATTTTATTTTCATATTCCTTGTCTCCCTATCCCTTAAAGATTATTTGGAAGACAATTCTTGTTTTTTTGACCATAGGAGATGATACAGTATATTCCTTGAAGATGCTGTTTGTAATGAAATTATGGAAAAGTTGCTACTTTTAAATGAAACATGCTATAGACATATGCACCTTAGTTCCAGATGAAATCTAGTTCATAATGTCCATGGTGAACAGAAACCTGTGTCTAGTCAAGTACCTTTCCCTTCTCTCTAAAGACTGAGAATTATTTCCAATTTTAAGTTATTAGAAGGTTCCTGTGTACAATGGCTGAGAGCAGTAGATTGATATAAAATAAAAACACTGTATCCCTATAGCTTGTGAAAATAGTGTTCTGAAATATTAATTTTCATTACCTAGTTTTCTGTTTATTTGTGTTGTGAATGTTATACTCAATCATGATATATCCATCCTTAAGACAACTTTAATGTACTTTTGAAGATTGTCATAAATTATAGACCATAACAATGTTCATACTTTAAAGTTCTAAAGTAATAAAGTAAATATTCAAGCAACAATAATAAATACAATACAAATGTACATTAACGTTTAGGATTTGAAAAAGAATAACAGGACAAATGGAATTCACATAATACTATGAATAGTTTACTGAAAATGAGGGCAATAAAGATACAAAACAAAATTTTTGAGGTTATGCTATATTCCTAAGAAAATAGACTTTTTGTTTGAAATTTGAGTCAACAGGTGCAAGTGCAGACTGCTAACAACCATTCTATCCTAATAACCAACAAGGAGATTTATGATTACTTAACCAATTGGAGAAGTTAATTTATTTACTAAAACTTTATTTATACAGTAAAACTATTGCCGGAATATGAAAAACATTTTCTCTCATTGTAAAGGAAAATTCCAGCCTACAAAAGACTTTTTAAATAAACTTTTTTTTTTTGAAATATTTATTCAAATAAAGTGGCATAACATTGTAAATATGTAATTATATAGCATGGCACCATATAAAACAAACATTAAAAAAATGGGGAAATAAAAAATAGTAACAAAATTAAAGAGTTTAAGATATGGCACATTACAACTGACAGAACAAAGTAAAAAATAAGTATTAATATAAGCTTTGAGTATGTAGTTTACCAAATTGTCCAAATTTGCATTCATAGGGCACTATGTCCAAAATATGCAAAATATAATTTCTTTAAAACTTACTGAATTATATCATAAGGAAGTCTGCATCAATTACAAAATTCTAAAAATGTACAGAGTCTGCTTTTTGAATTCAGGTATCAAAATAAAGAGGGAGGTATTGCATTCTCTGTCTCTAATGATCATATATTTATATTTCCTAGCAGTTTTATCATTTTGCCTCATGTATTTTGAAAAAATTTTTTATCTTTTTGATTTGCTAATATTAAGTACATTTATGTCATCTTATTTAAATGACTCTTTTTCAATATGGAATAACATCTCATATAACTTGTAATAGCCTTTCCACCAAAGCCTACCCTTTCTATTATTAATCTAACCACTATAAAATTTTAAAAAGATCTGTCATCATGAATATCTTTATGTATCCTTTACTTTTAACATATTCAAGTCTTTATATTAAAGTAAAATTCTTGAAGGCAGCATAGAATCTCAGGACTTGCTTTTTAAACTTGGCACAGATTGCCGTTATATATATATATATACATATATTTTAAGAGGTGCTTAGATTACCCAAAATATTACATAGAACCCACTGGGATTCCCATGTTCCCCACCTCCCACAACTCCCACCACATCCCACACAAACATCTCCCTCAAGTGTGGCCCACCACCCTCAATGAAATTACACATCCTGGAGCCTTGCCACGAACCATAGACCACAGTTCACACCGTAGACCACACTCTCTCCCACTCAGTTCTGAGTGGTGTGTGCAGATTTAAAATGGCCTATATCCGTTGCCACAATGGTACTCAGGACAACCTCTAACTCCCAAAGAAGCCCCTGTATTTCAACTGCTCATCCCCTCCCTACCCCAAAAGTGTCAAGAGGCCACTGGCTCCACCTCATTGTTATAATTTCTTCCATTGCTAGATTCACCATATGTGGACAAGAGAATACCATCAAGTCCACTCTAGTCCATAGTTCTTCCCCCAATCCTGAGGGGACTGGGACGGTGATGTCCACTCCAACTCCAAGTGAGAGTGGGCTTATATCCCATGGATATGGTGGGTGGGATGATCCTGCCTGTAGATGCAGGCCCTCTCCGTTACCTGGGATGGCCATTGCCCATCGTTGTCTCCTCACCAGGTGACTTGGATGAGTCCATTGAGTTGTAGGGTAGGAGTTGCAGCTCCACCTAGATTTCATGCACATCTGGCACATAGGTAGGCCGGAGGATCCAGTCATGGGAAATATACCTAAAAACACCAGCATCACATATAGGTTTGAATAGAAGGGACTGGTGAACCATGTGCAGGGTGGACTTATTTGAGTCCAATTCTGTCACTCTAAGGAGTACAGATTCCAAAATAGAACCCACTGATAAGGCATCAGTCTCTGGGGCTATCCCCCCTTATATAGGACCTGGGTGTCTCCAGAGTTCTCAGGAAACCCTCTGGGTGGAGTGATAGGTATTTAGATGTTCTATGAGCTCCTACTGAGGTGTGCAAAAGAATTACCTCTGGGATGACCTCCCGACTCTCTTTGAAGTCTCTTAGCCACTTGAACTCATTTGTCTTTACCATTTCCCCCTTTTATTCAAGGTCTTTTTCCAGTTGTGTTGCCAGTTGGCACTTGGTATTAATCCATTGTTGCCAGGGAGGCTCATCCCCGAGAGTCATGTACCATGTTGGGGGGAAGGTAATGCAATCATATGCTGAGTTTGGCATAGGGAGAGAAGACATTTGAGCAACAAGGAGGCTCTCAGGTGGCAACCCTTAGGCACCCCACAACTGCAGGCTAAGTCTCATTTACCAGAGCAAAGACTCACAAGGGTAGTCATCAATAAAAAAAACCACATCAGTGGATCATCCTATTTTGACAGGCACTGTCCCTACACTCAGAGGACTATTGCTGCTCCCTTGGAGACGGTGGCAGAGCTCTCCAGGCTAGGAATTCAGATTCCCTCATTTATTGTATGATTATCCACCCATCCTGACCATGCCCCATCCCCTGATCCGTTGAACGATTTTGTATACCTTTCATGTATATTCGGATGAATCAACCCCCACGAAACCCACCCAGACACCCCCCCAATAATCCCCCACAGTACCTATTGTGACCCTTCTGTGATCCAAATCCTCCATGAACATTTAGTCCATAAAATAATCAAATACACTTACTAGGAAAAAGAAACAAGTGTGATAAGCTTACATGCAAGAGACAAACATAAGGAAACTCAGGGGGAAAAAAAAGAGAAGGAAAAAAACACAAATAATCAAACAAAGAACAAAACAAAATAAAATATAATTAGTGGATTGGGACATTCAAAAATGGGCAAAAAAGCAAAGGAAATACCTTTAAAATATATATATATATATTCATTATTTTTTCCTTTCTCTTTTCTTTTTTTTTTTCCTGCCTTTTATCACTGTGTTATGGGATGTCTGGTGTGCCATGACACCTTCCTCCTCTCAATCCCCATTGTCTCCCAATTTTTCATTTAATTTTCAAAGAAGTTTTAGGTCACAGCAAAGTCACACACGGAGTGCCGGAGACTCCCAGATACCAAACCACCCCCCCCTTCACAACCCCATATTACACCCCCCCCCTTTTTTTTGGTTGTTAGCATTGTTATAACTGTTATACAGATAGCAAAATATAGCAACTAAACATTTTCAGTGATTTACAGTATAGTTTACAATTTAGATGATACAGTTTAATAATTTTGATGATATTTAACATGTCCTGTGTTTATTACTGTAAGGTAATGTAAAACCTTCCCCATGAACACTAAACAACCCATTAGATCCTGACTGTTCCCTTCCCCCCAGCCCCCCAGGGCCCATGATAACCCCCTCTCCCAAACCATGGAATGTCAAGATTCACAGTTACATGCCCTGGGGATTTGAACCTGCCCTTCCTAATCCACCCACCCCCCAGTGCTGCACCACCAAGCCCAGGAACACCAACACTCATCTGCCCCATCCCCCAACATGCAACCACACTCTATCCCTTTACCATAGATTATGTCCATATGGGTGATGGCTCAAAGTCTGCTCTTCTTTTACTCTCCTTTGTTAACCTATCTTTCAGACAATGGTTCTCAGAGACTGCTCACTTTCCTCAGTTCAGATCAGTGAGGTCATATACTGTTCATCCTTCAGTGCCTGGCTTGCTTCACTCAACATAAGGTCTTCAAGATTCATCCACGTTATTCCATGTGTTAGCACTTTATTCCTTCTTACAGCTGAGTAATATTCCATTGTATGTATGTACCACATTTTGCTTATCCATTCGTCTGTTGATGGGCACCGGGGCAGATTCCAACTTTTGGCAATGGTGAACAATGCCGCTATGAACATTGGTGTGCATATATATGTTTGTATTTTTGTTTTCAGTTCTTCTGGGTATATACCCAGCAGTGGAATTGCTGGATCATACGGAAGATCTATTGCTTGTTTTCTGAGGAACCGCCAAACTGTCCTCCACAGTGGCTGGACCATACCGCAGTCCCACCAGCAGTGGATGAGGGTTCCTATTCCTCCACATCCTCTCCAACATTTAGTGTCTCCTGTTTTTTTAATAGCTGCCATTCTGATGGGTGTAAGATGGTATCTCATTGTAGTTTTGATTTGCATTTCCCTGATAGCAAGTGATGTTGAGCATTTTTTCATGTGCTTTTTAGCCATTTGTATTTCTTCCTTGGAGAAGTGTCTTTTCAGGTCACTTGCCCATTTTTAAAATGGGTTGTTTGTCCTTTTATTTTCAAGGTGTAGGATTTCTTTATATATGCAGGATATTAGGCTCCTATCAGATATATGGTTGCCGAATATTTTTTCCCATTCGGTAGGCTGCCTTTTTATTTTCTTAATAACATTCTTTGAGGTGCAGAAATTTTTAATTTTGAGGAGATCCCATTTATCAATTTTTTTCTCTTGCTGCTCGTGCTTTGGCTGTGAAGTTCATGAAATCATTTCCTATTACAAGGTCCTGTAGATGCTTCCCTACATTATTTCCAAGGTTTTTATGGTTTTGGCTCTTATATTTAGATCTTTGATCCATCTTGAGTTGATTTTTGTATAAGGTGTGAGATGGTATTCTTCTCTCATTCTTTTGGATATGGATATCCAGTTCTCCAAGCACCACTTGCTAAAGAGGCCACTCTCTCCCAACTGAGTGGGCTTCATGGCCTTGTCAAATATCAGATGACTGTATATGCGAGGATCTATATCTGAACTCTAAATTCGGTTCCATTGGTCTGTAGGTCTATCCTTGTGCCAATACCACCCAGTTTTGATCACTGTAGCTTTGTAGTATGTTTTAAAATCAGGTAATGTGATACCTCCAACTTCATTTTTCTTTTTCAATGTATCTTTGGTAATTTGGGGCCTCTTGCCTCTCCAAATATATTTTGTGGTTAGTTTTTCCAGTTCCTTAAGAAATATAGTGTTGACTTTTATTGGTATTGCATTAAATCTGTAGATTAGTTTGGGTAGGATAGACATCTTGATGATGTTTAGTCTTCCCATCCATGAACAGGGAATATTTTTCCATTTATTTAAGTCTTCTTTGATTTCATTTAACAGTGTTGTGTAGTTTTCTGTATATAAGTCCTTTACATCTTTAGTTAAATTTATTCCTAGCTATTTGATTCCTTTATTTACTATTGTAAATGGTGTTTTTTTTCCTGATTTCCTCCTCAGTTTGCTGGTTATTGGTGTACAGAAATGCTACTGATTTATGAGCGTTGATCTTATAGCCTGCAACATTACTGAACTCCTTTATAAGTTCTAGAAGCCTTGTTGTCGATTTCTCAGGGCTTTCTATGTAAAGGATCATGTCATCTATAAATAATTAAATTTTTACTTCTTCTTTTCCAGTCTGGATGCCTTTTATGTCCTTTTCTTGTCTCAGTGTTCGTGCAAGTACTTCTAAGACAATGTTAAATAGGAGTGGTGATAGTGGGCATCCTTGTCTTGTTCCCGATCTCAGAGGGAAGGCTTTTAGGATTTCACCATTGAAAATGATGTTAGCTTTGGGTGTTTCATATATACCCTTTATCATTTTCAGAAAGTTTCCATCTATTCCTATCTTTTGTAGTGTTTTTATTAGGAAAGAGTGCTGTATTTTGTTGAATGCTTTTTCTGCATCTATAGAGATGATCATCTGATTTTTTTCTTTCAGTCTGTTTATGTGGTGTATTACATTGATTGATTTTCTTATATTGAACCATCCTTGCATACCTGGGTTGAAACCCACTTGGTCATGTTGTATAATCCTTTTGATATGTTGTTGAATGCGATTAGCAAGTATTTTGTTAAGGATTTTAGCATCTAGGTTCATTAAAGAAATTGGTCTGTAATTTTCCTTTCTTGTGGTATCTTTATTTGGTTTTGGCATTAGGGTAATGTTGGCATCAAAGAATGAGTTAGGTAATATTCCTTCTACTTCTATTTTTTGGAAGAGCTTAAGTAGAATTGGTGTTAGCTCTTTCCGGAATGTTTGGTAGAATTCAGCTGTGAAGCCATCTGGTCGAGGACTCTTCTTAGTTGGGAAGTTTTAATGACTGAGTCTATCTCTTTACTTGTAATTGGACTGTTGAGTTCATCTATTTCTTCTTTCATCAATGTCGGCTGTTTGTGGGTTTCTAGAAACTTGTCCATTTCCTCTAAATTGTCATTCTTGTTGGCATATAATTTTTCAACTTATCCTCTTTTGATACTCTTTATTTCTGTGGGGTCAGTAGTGATATCACCTTGCTCATTCCTTATTTTGTGTATTTGCATCTGTTCTCTCTTTTTCTTTGTTAGTCTGGCTAAGGGTTTGTCAATTTTATTGATATTCTCGAAGAACCAGCTTTTGGTTTTGTTTATTGTTTCCAGTGCTTTCTTATTCTCTATTTCATTTAGTTCTGCTCTAATCTTGGTTATTTCCTGTTTTCTACTTCCTTTAGGTTTAGTTTGTTTTTGTTTTTCCAATTCCTCCAAGTTTGCAGTTAGGTCTTCAATTTTAGCTCTTTCTTCTTGTTTTATATATGAATTTATGCGTATGAACTTCCCTCTCAGGACTGCTTTCACTGAATCCCATAGGTTTTGATAAGTTGTGTTGTCGTTTTCATTAGTTTCAAGGTAGTTACTGATTTCTTTTGAAATTTCCTTTTTGACCCACTGTTTTTCTAAGAGTGTGTGGTTTAACTTCCATATCCTTGTGCCTAACCTGTTTCTCAGGCCCTTAGTGACTTCCAACTTCTTCCAATGTGGTCAGATAAATTTCTTTGTATAATCTCAATCTTTCTGAGTTCATTGAGTGTTGTTCTGTGGCCTAGCAAGTGGTGTATTTTGGAGTATGTTCCATGTGCACTCGAGAAGAATGTAAATCCCGCTGTATTTGGGTGTAGTGTTCTGTATATGTCTATTAAGTCCAAATCTTCTAATGTTTTGTTGAGTGCCTTAGTTTCTTTATTGATTCTCTGCCCAGATGTTCTGTCTAATGATGATAGTGGTGTGTTGAAGTCCCCTGCTATAATTGTAGAGGAAATTATTTATCCTCTTAGTTTTTCCAGAGTTTGCCGCACGTATTTTGAGGCACTTCGAATAGGTGCGTAAATGTTGATGATTGTTCTCTCTTCTTGAAAGATTACTCCTTTTACTAATATGTAGTGTCCATATTTGTCTCTTACAATAGTTTTGCATTTAAAGTCTATTTTGTCTGATTTTAGAATAACTACTCCTGCCCTTTTTTGGCTATTGTTAGCTTGTAGAATGGTTTTCCAGCCATTCACTTTCAGCCTCCTTGAATCCCTGTTTTCGAAGGTGGGTTTCTTTTAGACAGCATATGGATGGATCATATTTTCTTATCCATTCTTCCAATCTGTGTCTTTGGATTGGTGAATTTAATCCATTAACATTCAGTGTTATTACTCGTAACGAATTTCTTACTTCAGCCATGTTTTCTTTGGGTTAATGTATGTCATATGTTTTTTTTTTTTTTTTTTTTAAAGATTTTATTTTTTATTTATTCTTCCCCCCCTTGCTGCTTGTGCCTGCTGGGTCATCTAACCACGCCATGCGGGCAGGCTTGCCTTCACCAGGAGGCCCCGGGAACCGAACCGGGGGCCTCCCATATGGTAAACGGGAGCCCTACTGATTGAGCCACAGCCGCTTCCCTGTCATATGTTGTTTTGTTTCTCTTTTTGACGTTTCAGTTGTTTTTAAACTCTCCTCCAACTCTCTCTCCTTTGTTTCTTCCTTTCAACTTGTAGAGATTCCTTTAGTATTTCTTGAAGTGCTGGTTTCTTCTTGACATACTCTCTTAATTGCTGTTTATCTGTGAATATTTTGAACTCTCCATCATTTTTGAATGCCAATTTTGCTTGAGAGAGAATTCGTGGCTGGAATCTTTTTACTTTTAGTGTTTTGACTATGTCATACCACTGTCTTCTTGCCTCCATGGTTTCAGCTGAGAAATTAGCACTTAATCTTATTGTGCTTCCCTTGTATGTGATGGTTCTCTTTTCTCTTGCTGCCTTGAGTATTTTCTCTTTGTCTTGATCATTGGACAATTTGACAAGTATATGTCTTGGAATTGGCCTGTTGGGATTTATACTATTTGGGGTGCGCTGTGCTTCCTGGATCTGCACATCCATCTATCTCAATAGAGTTGGGAAGTTTTCACCCATAACTTCCTTCAACACTCCTTCTGTTCCCTTTCCCTTCTCTTCTCCTTCTGGGATGCCCATAATGTGTATGTTTGTGCATTTTTTATTATCGGTTAATGCCCTGATACCATGCTGTATTTTTTCTATCTTTTTGTCTATCTTTTCTACAATTTCTTTGGTTTCAACTGTATTGTCTTCCATATCACTAATTCTTTCCTCTGCCTGTTCATATCTGCTGCCATGTGAGTCCAGCGTCTTTTTCATTTCTTGATTTGTGCCTTTGTTCACCATCATATCCATTAACTTTTTAGGCATCTTAGCTATTTCTTCAGTATGTTCTCCCAGTGTCTTCTTTATAGCCTTAATCTCTTCCTTCAGTTCTTTACGTTGGTCCATGATATTTGTTTAGATATCTTTGATTAGTTGTTCGATGTTCTGCATTGTTTCCTTTTTTTTATTTTGTGCATTGGACTGGTCCATGTTTTCCAGTTTCTCAGAATCAGTTGTATTTTTCTGCTACCCTGTGGTCATCATATTTTCTTGATGGGTTTGTTCAGTTGATTAGCTTTTCTCTATGCTCTAGAATTTTATTTAGCTTTTGGTTCTGCGTGTGAGTTAAGTTTTCTCTTTGGCAGTTTTTCTTCTTATTTTATTTCCTTGCTTCTTTCTATGTTCCCTTGAAGGCAAAAGGTTAGGGCCAGAGGAATCAAAAGATGTAAGGAAGGCAGAAGGATAATAGAAATATTGATAAAAGTTAGAAGAGGGGCAAAATGAGACTTAAGGAGATGAATATTTAACTTGTGTCGGCAGTGTAGAGTCCTAGGAAAAAATATGGAGTTCCTACAATGGACTGCGAAAACAAATGGAGGAATATATATATAGTGATTTAGAAGGCTAGAATTTTGAGGAGGGAGAGAAATAGTAAGGAAAGGTCTGAAAGGAAAAAGTTAATACTAATAAAAAAATAAAAAATAAGAAAAAAGAAGATGAAAACAAAATAGATGGAATAGAAATTGACACCCTTAAGTTGTGGGCCTATGAAAAAATGTTGTCTCTAAGAGCCACAACAGAAAACAGAGGGCAGAAAGATGCAGGAAGGATAAGCGATAGTTTGTAATACAGAATCAATATATACAGCGAGTGGGAAGTTACTGAATAAGAAGCCCAGAAAAGAAGCGAGAAGCTGGCAGCACCTATTAAAAAAAAAAAAAAAAAAAGAAAAGAAAAAAGGAAGGGGGAAGAAAGAGGAAATAATAGCAATAGACCAGAAAATGACAGAGAGAAACCAAAGATCCACACAGGCAAGCAGTCAAACAGAGCTAAGGGGGGTCAATGATTCCCCTAGGGTCCACGTGGATCCTTCCTGCCTACTTGTGTTTATCAATCAATTTCCCCACAGGGTCCTATATGCAGATCCTGAAGCAGCTTTTAGCTATTAAACTAAATTAAAAAGAATTTATTTTTCATTTGTTGAGGTGACCTCTCTTTTTTTTTTTTAATTTTTATTTTTTTAGCCAAATGCAGGACCCAAAATAATTCCTCCTCTAGACCAACCCCCTAATGGAAGGGACCCTAGCTGGGCCCGTGGAAATCAATCAAGCATGTCCCACTTTCCGGACTCCCCAGGTTAGCTGTAGCTCTGTTGTTAGTCAGTGAGGAGTGCTAAAGATGGCCGATTCCACCCCTTCTGGAGGTGAGCTCAAGCTTCACAGGGCTGCTCAGTAAATCAGTTTGAGTGCATATTCGCGTCTGCTCTCAGCCTAATGCTGCTTCAGGTTGGCTTATCTGCTCCCCAAAGCTGTGGGCTGGTGCAGGAAGCCAGATCTATGTCTAAATATATAAAATACCCTTTCCTGTCTTCCAACAGAACCCTCCCTTTTTTGGGATGTGTCCCTTCTTCCTGGCTCCGCAGTGGCCCTGGTCTTATCCCTGGGTGGCTAGGGAAATCAGCTCCGTTTTCTGACCAAAATCCCGCTCGGGTTCACCGGGTGCTGATTAGCTCATTTGTTCTGTTCACACAAGATCCAAGGGGCGCCAGGCAGCCAGATCCCCAGAAAATAAAACTTTTTCATCCCACCCATGGTTCCAAATGGCCGTTTTATTTAATTTTTTTTTTCCCTAACCGTGGGGATCAGCCGCCCGTGCCAACCTCCACCGGCCGCCTCAAAACTCAGGAATCTCCACCGTTCCTTCCACGCCGCCGATCCGTGCAGATAGATGTCCCAAGCTTCTCACTCCATGCGTGCACAGCAGAGACCCCCGGGCAGGACTCTGTCCGCAATCCGCCTTGCTCTGGGAGCTTGCAGTGTGTGCCCTCCTACACTAACGCCATCTTGCCTCTCTTAAATAAACTTTTTAATCATGGATGTAGATTTACAGAAAAATTGCAGAATTAATCCTAGGAATTCTTTTATACACCAAACCTAGTTTTCCATATTATTAACATATTAAAATGGTACATTTATCACAATGAACAAATATTGCTACATTATTTTTAACTAATGTCCATTCTTTATTCAGAGTCCCTTGGTCATTACCTAATGTCCTCTTCTGTTCCCAGATCCCATCTAAGCTACAATATTCCATTTGTTCTCCATGTGTCCTAAAAGGAATGTTCCTCTCCTCTCTGAAAATCTACCAGACATTCCTTGTTTTGGGGTGACTTAGGCTGTTTTGAGGAGTACTAATCAGGTATGTTGTGGAATGTCCTTACATAGAGATTTGTCTAACATTTTTCTGGTGATTAGACTAGGTTTATGGGGTTTGAAGAAGAAGACTAAAGAGGTAAAGTGCCATTCTCATCACATCATGTCAAGGGTACAAACCATCATATCACTTTTATTTAACCATGATCAACAGGCTAAGGTAGTGTTTGTCAGGTTTCTACAATGCCAAGTTACTCATTTTCTCCATTTCCACACTTTCCTATTTGGAATGAAGTCCCTCTGTGCAGCCCACACTTGGGGAGTAGGACAAGGTTACAAAATCTGAATATAACTTGAAACAGAGGATCCTCTTGTGTATGCCCTGCTTCAGTTCTAGAATCAACATTTTTTCCAAAGAATCCTGGTTCTTTTCACGGCAAATTTTATTAGAAACCAAGATCTGGCCCTAAGTGTGCTTTTTCTACTGGAGTCTCATTCTTTATAGGTCCTCTCAGCTGAAAGGACAAGGAATCTTATGGTGTATATGAACATGTCTACATACACATAACTATAAATATTTCTACATGTTTCTCTTTATTACTCTAAATGAGTTTAATGTCCTCAACACTAAAACTTTACTCCCTGTATCACACTAGCTCTTCTCCTTGCTAACTTCTAACCTTGCAATGCAACAGCAAGAAACCTGACTCCCATATTCTTTCATCCATTTAGTTAATTTTCCAGTTCCATTAAATGTAATATATAGTAGTTTGAATATTGGTAACCTGCATGGAAGACAGCTTTATAAATTACAGTGCTATTCTTACATGCAGTTCCCTTTACCTTTAGTGACATTTTGCAATGTCACTCATTTCCAAAGTTATTTATTTCAGTGCCATTTACCTCTATCCTTTTCAGTATATTCATATTATATGTTTGTAATATATGTAAATCCTTTTGCTTCTGCATTCAATTTCATTATTACTCAATCTGATACATGCATTTTATAACATTCATACATTAAATTATAACCTTCTTACTGTAAAACTCTAAGCTTTTTGAAAAAATATATAGTATCATATATTCACCCCTGAGATACCATACAGAACAGTATCACCACCATAAATTATCCCTTTTATTTCAGCTATTCAGCCCTCCTTCCATCACACAGAGCCCCAGGCCACCACTGAACTTTTTACTATCTCTCTATTTTCTTATTTTTGCATAATGCCAAATAAATGGATTCATACTGTATGTAGCCTTTTCAAATTGGCTGCCATCATTTAGAAATAAGCACTTAATATCCATGCACATTTTTGCATGGTTTGATAGTTCACTCCTTTTCTCAATGAATAGTAATCCATTTAAAGATGTGTGACAGTTTATTGATCCATTTACCTACTGAAGGACATCTAAGTCTGTTATAGTTTGTGGCTATTATGAATAAAGCTGCCTTAAATATTTTCATGCAGATTTTT
The DNA here is from genome assembly GCA_026826555.1 of Tolypeutes matacus. Taxonomy (NCBI): domain Eukaryota; kingdom Metazoa; phylum Chordata; class Mammalia; order Cingulata; family Chlamyphoridae; genus Tolypeutes; species Tolypeutes matacus. The sequence continues at coordinate 1,066,561 of JAKSZT010053854.1, read as the reverse complement.
GTGTGGACATACATTTCCAAATCTTTATTGTGAATATCTAGGAGAGCAAATCACTGAATCTTAAGGTGAAAATTCAGTTAGCTTTTTAAGAAACTGATGCCTTATAAGTTAACTATAACAGTTTTTTGCTCCCACCAATAGAGTTCCTATTTATCTGCATACTCATTAACAATTGGTATTTGTCAGATTTTTGTCATTTGTATAGCTATACAATGGTATCTCACTGTTTCAAATTTTATTTTCCTGATTACCAAAGAAATTGAACATCTTTCCATATAGTTATTTGACACCTTGAGATGTATTTTCAGATCTTTGCCCAATTTTTAATTGGGTTGATAGATTTTTTATTGTTGAGTTTTGAGTATTCATTGAATATCTTGGATATACATGCTTTATTAGATATATGTTTTATAAATTTTGTCTCCTGGTCTATGGATTGCTTTACATTTTCTAAACAATGCCTTCATAGCTCAGGACTTTTTAATTTTAATAACATTCAACTTAGCATTTTCTATTTTATATATCTTCCTTTTAGCATTGTATCTAAAAACTCATTGTCAAAATGAGGTCACTGATATAATCTATATTTTCTTTTAAAATTTTTATAGTTTTGCATTTTTAATTTTATCTATGATTCAATTTGATAATGTTTCTTGTGATTTTATTTTTGGAATAGTTTATGAAATATTGGTATCATTTCTTACTTAAATTTTTGTTAGATTTTGCTAGTGAAAATATCTGGACCTGGAACTTTCCTTTTGAAAACCAACTGATTACTGATTCAATATATTTAACAGATATAGGACTATTAACATAATTTATTTCTGCTCAAGTGAGTTTTAGTAGATATTGTCTTTCAAAGATTTGGTCCATTTCATCTAAGTCACCAATTTTGGGGCTTAGAATAGTGTATTAGTCAACCAAAAGGGTGCTGATGCAAAGTACCAGAAATCTGTTGGCTATCATAAAGTGTAATTATTTGGGGTAAAAGCTTACAGCTATAAGGCTCTAATGAGTCCAATTCAAGGTTGATTTCTCACGGAAGTCAGTTGCTATGTGTTGAAGCAGGATAGTTGCCAGTCTCTGTGAGGTTTCAGCCTTTGTCTCTCTCAGCTCCAGGCTAGCAAAGCACTTGTTTTTTTCTCGGCTTTCTCAAAGGTGCAAACTATCAAATGAACAGCTCATCTTTCTTCCCGGGGCTGCAGGATCAAAGCTCTCTCCTCTGCCATGTTTGTTCTTCTGTGTGTCTTCTTGAGTGAGTGCCTGTTTATGTAGCCCACTGAGGGGGTGGAGCCTTAATCTGAGTTATACCTCACTGACATGGTCAGATCAAAGCCCTAATCTTAACATAATCTAATCAAAGACATCTCCACTGAATCTAATACAATCAAAAGGTATCACATCCAGAGGAATAGACCAGTTTGCAAGCATAATCTTTCTCTTTTTTGAAATTCATAAATAATATCAAACTACTACACTCCACCCTCTGATTTCCAAAAAGACATTACAATATTTTTTTAAAAACCTTAAATCAGTAACAATGTACAAAATCACATCACAATAAATCAGTTATAGAAATACAGTTTTTTGGTGGGCAAAGTCCCCTCTGGCTGTAGACTTGTGAAACTTAAAAAACAATTCATCTTTTTCCAGTATACAAAGGCACAGACATAGGATATACATTTGCATTACCATAAGGAGAATTTGGGAGGGAAACATGAGTCACTGGTCCCTATCAGTTCTGAAAACCTGAAGGGCATATTCCATTAGATTTCAAAGTCTGAGAGTCATTCTCAAGATGATGGTTTCTTCTCCTTGGGGCCTGTGTCAACTCGGCCAGGTATTTGTGCCCAGTTGTTTGGTCAAGCAAGCACTGCCTAATTGAAACACAAGGATATTTATGGGCTTTAGTCACCGGTGAGTTTACCAATGGCTGATTACATCTACATCAACCTGGGAGATTGCCATCAGCAATGAGTGACACTTTATCCAATCTCAGTTTATTGCCTTAAAAGGGGAAGTGATTTCAGCATTCAGAGAAAATTTCCCAGCTCATCTTTGGACAGCCAGTGACTCCCAGAAACTCATCAAAGACCTTTATTAGACTTTCATCTGAGACCCTGGTTTGCAGCCTGGATTTGTGCATCCCCACAGTCACGTGAGAGACTCATAATATCTCATACTATTTACAGATATCTCCTATTAATTCTGTTTCCCTAGAGAATGTACAGAATAGCCTGTATATAAATAATTTTCTGACACACAATACAAATATGTGAAGTTTCAGAAACACTGATACACAATAATGAAAAGTGTGCTGTTGGTGACAAAATAGAGTGAACAGTGATACAAAATAGAGAATATCAAATTATTTCCATACAAATATGTCCAATCAATTTTTGACAAATATGGAAAGATAATTAAATGGAAAAATGTCCATCTTTTCAACAAATGGTACAGTCACAGTTGGATATCCATATGCAAAAAAAAAAAAAAAAATAAGTGCTTTGTCCTACACCTCACATTTTAAACAAAAATTAACTGAAAGTAGATCAGGAATCTAAATATAAAAGCTAAAAGCATAAAATGCTTAGAAAAACGATATGAGGAAAACTTTGGTTTAGGCAAAGAACTCTTAGACGTGACACCAAAAAGCACAATCCATAAAATGAAAAAAATATAGATAGATAGATAGATAGATAGATAGATAGATAGATAGATAGATAGAAATAGAAAAGTCTACAGGGATAGAGATCATTGGTTGCCAGAAGTTGGTAAGGTCTAGTCGAAAGGGAGTACTAAGAGATATTTGGGGTGGTTGAATTGTTCTTTATACCACTAGACATGTTGAGTATGAGGAAATACGCATGTTGTAAAACTTACATGTTTGTTCATATACACACAAAAATTGAATTGTACTCTATGTAAAATAGTATTTTCAATATAAATCAAACACCACACAATAAATCCATTTAAATTATACATTTCAGTATTTTTTAATATATTCAAAAATTTCTTTAACCTTCATTTTAGCACCTGGAAAGCTAAATCCAGAGCATTTTTTTCATGTTCTCACAATAAACTCCTTATGCATCAGCAATCACTAGCCATTGCTCCCTCTTTCCAATCCCTGGCAAACATGAATCTACATTGCATCTTTATATTTGACTATTCTGTACATTTCATATAACTGCAGTCATACACAATGTAATCTTTTGAGACTGTCTTCTTGCACTTAACAAAGTGCTCTCAAGGTGTATCCAGATTGTAGCATGAATCAGAACTTCATTTCTTTTGAATGCTATATAACATTCCATTGTATGGATTTACCACATTCTGTTTACTAATTTCTGAGTTGATGAAATTTGAGATGTATCCACTTTTGGGCTATTAAGAATGGAATTGCTAGGTAATATAGTAACTATATATTCAACTTTTGAGGACCTGCCAATATGTTATTTAAGGGTAGCTGCCCTATATATTTCCATCAGAATTGCATGAAGTGTACAATTACTCCACAACCTTGCCAATATATGTTAAAGTTCATCTTTTGTATTATAACAATTAAAGTGGGTTTGAAGTGGTATCTCATTGAGGTTTTGATTTACATTTACTTAATGACTAATAATGTTATGTCCATTTTCATGTGCTAATTGGCAATTTGTATATCTTCTTTAAAGAGATGTATATACACAATATTTGCCGGTATTCTGGTTGGGTTATTTTTCTTTTCATTGTTGAATTATGAGAACTATTTGTATATTCAGCTAAAAAATCTTTACTATAAATATGATATGTAAATATGCAGTTTCATGATGGTGTTCTTTGAAGCACAATTTTTTAAAATTTTGATTAAGTCCAATTTATCTATTTTATCTTTTGTCATTTATACTTTTGGTGTCATATCAAAGAAACTGTTGCCCAATCTAAGGTCAATAAAATTTATATCTATGCTTTATTTTAAGCATTTTATAGATTTAGTTCTTACATTTAGGTCTTTTATTAATATTGGGCTATTTTTTGTATATAACATGAGATAGGGATCTAAATTCATTTTATACATGTGAATAGTCACTTGTTGCAGCATCATTTGTTGAAAAGACTTCTTTCCCATTGAATTGGCTTGACACTCCTGTTGAAAATCAATTGACTATATGAAATGAAAGGTTTTATTTATCAACTATCAATTTTCATCCTTTGATCTATATCCTGATGCTAATCCAACACTGTCTTAATTAATGTAACTTGTTAAAAGTTTTGAAACCATGAATTGTGATTCTACCACTTTTGTTGTTTATTTCTAGATTGTTTAACTATTCCAGCACCTTCAATTTCCATATTAATTTTAGTATCAGATTGTCAATATGTGCAAAAAGGCACCCGGTGTTATCACAAGGATTGTACCAAATCTGTAGATATATTTGGGGAATGTTTCTTTGTTTCAACCAGGATCCCATTTAGTACTTCTTGTAGGGAAAGTTTGCTAATACAAATTCTCTCAGTTTCTGTTCTTCTAGGAATGCATTTATTTCCTTTTTTATTTTTTTGGAAGTAAAATTCTTAGTTTAGGTTTGTTTTGTTATGTTTTTCCCCAGCTTCTTGAATATGTGATCCCACTGCCTTCTGACCTCCAGGGTTTCTGATGAGAAATCAGCTTTTACTCTTACTTGAGGATCTCTCATATATGATATCACTTTGCTCTTGTGGTTTCCAGTCTGCTCTTTTTCTCTTTTGTTTTCAAGTACTTGAATTTTTATTTTTTTGTCTAAATGAAATATTTGAAATATAGTTTCACCAAATACAAGCTTAATTTCCCACTCCAAATTAAAACAATACAATAGGAGTAAACATTCATTAGGCAAGACAATTCCAATATGTGAACATCCTCCTTCACTTTGTGGTTGGGGTAACTTTTTTCTAATAGCAGTTGCTTTTCTACAAAATATTAAGCTCAAACTACTAGTGTCACACCAAAAGAAGTGGTCTTAATGTCACATGCTGGGCAGTATGTTCTAAAAGTGCCAAAAAGTGGGAGAAGCATAAATACAACACACTCTTTAAAAAACCTAAATAGTTTGAAGTAGGATTTTCCATACTCCCTTCTCCCATAATAAAATTAATCTTTTTATTATGCAAATCTTGCACCCAGATTTGTTTTTATCCTCACTATTTACAAATTATTCCCCCATATGCCTTGCGCGATTAGGGTTATATATATTTGTTCGTTCACTTCTTTGAAGAGACATATACCTGTTCCTTCTTCCTCTCCTTCCTTTGTGCCCATGTACCTTGGGACGGCTACTATATCAGGATCTTTTAGAGCCATCATGCTGTTTGGTTTCTTCCAAAAACGAGTCTAAACCAAAAGTTTAGAGCAGCTCCTCGTCTGAACTGGTCATTCTTGGCCTTTCTGTCTACAGTCTGCACCAGAAACTCCTTATTGGGAACAAATCTTTTGGTCTTTATTCTGGCTTCTAGGTCATCACCATACTCGTTCGTGTGTAGATTTTTACTCTGGGCACTATCTTTACCACCTCACCAGAGGCGATCATAAACATTGTAACTTTCATCTTCTCCACCTGCAAAACCACTGCAAGAGCCTTTGGTCATACTGAACTTCACTGAAGTCCAAAGATTGGGCACACCAAGAGCAATGGCTTCACTCATATCTCGATTTTTATTTCTTTGCACTTTTGACCTCTTATCATGAGCTACCCGGGTAACATTCCGATCATGCTGCCTCTCTTTCCACATGTCGTGTCAGATTTCATCCCTCTCACCATCCCCATTCCCTTTTTCCACTTGGGTTTTGATCCCTGCTCTCCTCTCCTGGATTTCTGGGTTACTTCTCTAAGTTTCTCTTCATGTTTCTCCTTTTCTTTTTGAGCCATCTTTTGCTCTTGCTCTACTTGGTAGCATTTCCAATGCTTCATGAGCTTCCTGATCAGCAAATAGAGGGCTTCAACCAGTTTGGCAAATTTTCATTGATGTGAACTGTCTGCAGTCTTCTCCTGTTAGCAGCCAGATGTTTGTCTAATGAAATTATACAGAAATTTGCATTTTCCCAGTTTGAAATACAAGGGTGAATCTTCCACTCTTGTTACTTCATAGTCATCTTTCAGCTAAGGGAATGCATAACAGGAGCAGGAGAAGAAGGTTGTACCTGGGGAATTTTCTTATTAATATTGAACTTTGGAGTCTCCATTGGCTCTTTCTGCATTTCCACCGTCTGAATAACTCTCTGTTTATCTCCAGAATTGAAAGCCACTCCTTGTTGAGACGGTGCGAATGGCATATACTGAGCAGGAGCCAGTTTATCAGTGGCTCAAATTGGCATAGCTGTGGCAACCTTCCACAATGCAGATTTTTCTAAGGCTACCCTGGTTTTTTCTATTATCTCTTTACTGGCTTCTTCATCAGGTCTTTGCAAGTCTGGGTCATGTGTTTTCATAACTTCCTTGGGACCCAAGTCAGTGTACTGGCTATAAGTGAACTTGTCTTATGACTGTTCTTGTTGAGAGATTGCATCATATTTAATTTTCCTTCAGCACCCACCTGAAGGGCCAGTGCATTGGACATTATTTTCTTTGATCTTATATCCAGTGGATCTTGGGCCACGTGGATCTCTAGAAAAGCAGCAGCATCTCCAAAATCTTCTAATAACAGAGGAATCCAGCCTTGCTAGATCTATATGGAGGAAGTTCTCTTTTGGAGGAGACCAGTGAGGTCTGCTTTGCTCTCTGGTATATTGCCTTTTCTTCAGCCTCAAGGTGGTCCTGAGATAGCTGAACTGGTGCAAGTAAAAAGCTAGTGAGCACTATCTTCTTCCACTTCTTTGAGCATTTGATTTTGATAAGTCTAGATTTGAGCCTCTTTTTATCTCAATTGTAATTTATTCAGCTTATTGAATGTTTAGTTAATGTTTACATCAAAATTGGGAAGTTTCAGGCCTTTACTTCTTTAAATATACATTCTGCTACTTTTTCTCTCTTATGTCCTAGGACTCTGATTATGTATATGTTGGTACAATTTAGGGCTTTCCAAAGGTATCTGAGGCTTTGGTCGTTTTTCTTCTTTCTCTTTTCCTTTCTGTTTTTCAAGTTGGACAATCTCAAATGACCTATTTTGAAATTAGCTGATTCTTTCTCCTGCTCACTCACATCTATTGAGCCACTCTAGTGCATTTTACATTTCAGATATTGCTCTTTGCAACTTTTGATTTTTATTTGAAATTTTTCATAATTTCTATCACTCCTTTAATTTATCAAACATGGTTTCCTTAATTCTTGTAACATTTTAAAGTAGCTGATTTAAAGTCATTTTTTAGTAAGTCCAACATCTGGTCTTCTTCAGGGACATTTTGTATTGCCTGTTTTTGTTTCTCATGTATGGAGCACACTTTTCTGTTCTTTGCATGTCTCATAATTTTTGAATGAAAATATTTTAAATTGTGTGATATAGCAATTCCAATTTAGATTCTTCTCCTTCTTCAGGGTCTGTTGTTTTTGCTACTTGTTTTTGTAGTTTCTGTTCTTTTAAAAGACTTTCTTAAAATAATTCTGTAAAGACTTTATTACTTCTGGCATGTGGCAGCTAAAGTCTCCACTCAGCTAGCTTAGTAGAGAGCTAATAATTAGACAGAGATTCCCTGTAGTGACTGGAGCTAATAAGTTTCTCAGACTTTGCTGAATAGTTCTGTATGCATGTTGAGGCATACTTTCAGTGCTTAGGCAGTCAGTTTACTGTTCTACTTTAGCTTTCATTTCCTGCTTCACAGAGATTCAATGTCAGCAAAAGATGAAGGGTAAGGCCTTCTCTGATCTTTGCTGTTCATCCCCACACCCTGAGCATGCACTCATCTTCTGGATTCCCATAAATACGCTTGAAAATTTCAAGCCCTCCTATGGACTTCTCAGGTCCCAGCTTTTATTTTTAAAATTTTTTGTCAACATCCTAATTTTACCAGTTGTGATAATCACTTCAGCCTACTGTGATTGAAAAATTACCTTCTTTTTTATACAAACTCCTCTGGAGAAAATGTTGTTTGTCTTGACTTAGCTCTGAGTCAGAATAGATAAAGACAAGCCCTGCAAGTAGGGGTTTTCAGGAAACTGCCATACAGGTCAAATAATGGTACTTTTCCTGGAATAGTATTTTTTGGGGTGCTCCAAATTCATTATACCTTCCCAGTGGTTTAGGACACAGGTTTTAAATATGACTGTAGGTTATTGATTTTCAAAACTAATGCAGAGCTGGAGAGGAAGGGAAAAGGCAAGTTAAAACACTCAAAATTTCACTCTTTTTTAACAACACTCCACCATTATTCTTTGTTTTAGTTTGACAATGGGCTGCCATTGCAAAGTACCAGAAATGCGTTGACTTGTATAAAGGGTAGTTATTTTGGGTAAAATCTTACACTTCCAAGGCCATGAAAAGTCCAATTCAAAACACTATAAGAGGTGCTTTCTCACCCAAGTCATTTGCCATGTATTGAAGCAAGATGGTGACCAATCTCTGCCTGGTCATTACCTTCCCCTCTGAGCTGTACCATCTCCCAGAGCACAGCTGAGGGGAACTGACATAGTGCTTCTCTCTTACTTGGCCTCTTCTCTCAGGCTTGGCTGCTCTTCTTTCTGCCCAATTTCATCTGCAAGATCTCAGGCACATGGCTCATCTCTCTCGGGGCCTTTTTTCCTTGAGCCTCTCCTTTCCATCACAAGGCAGCATCAAATACGGTGGATCTCTCTTTTCCAGTGTATCTCTGCTTTTTTATTGGACCCAGCAAGAGAGCAGAGACAGAACCTGAGTCACACCTCACTGAGGTACTCCGATTGAAAAAAAGTTTCACACTCACAGGAGTGTGCCAGCCTTCAAACATAATCTTTCTCTTTCTGAGATTCATAAAATAATTTCAGACTACCACATTCTTCAATAAACATTCCTTGAATTTTTACAAGTTTTTGGTAAATTTCCAGAGTTCTGAAATGGATTATTTTGGTGGCTTTTGTGAAGGAAAAGATATTTGCAGTGTCTTACTCTGCCATTACCACTGACATCTTCTCACTGAACTTAAATTGGAAGAATTATTTTAAAATATAAGGGAATATTTAGGTATTGGGTAGAACTATGTATTGAAACTGCTCAAACAATACTGAATTCTAAAACTTCCCTTATAAGTTAATAAATATTAAAGGTGTAATTGATTGATGTTGTCTTATTAAAAATAATGTATAACAAAATATTCTCTGCTTTAAATTTAAGCCAAGTATTTAATTTTACAATTTTCACACCAAATAAACTCATATCACATCCTACAAAGAATAAATATGTCTATATTAAATACTAATAGGAATGCAGTAGTGTCAGGCTTACATTTTCCTATAAGCTGCAGGAGGAAACAGGCTGCACTTTCCAATGTAGCTTCAAAATCTCCTCAGGTAAATATCCAACTTTATCAGCCTCAAAGTTTATCTTCCATTTTATTGGAGACTTAAATGTTTGGGCTGTCCATGTGCCAGGTGAGCCCTGAATCTCAACAGAGTTGCAACACCTACTCTCTATTTCATTGAACTCACCCAGGACAACTAACAAGGAGATGATGATAGACAACAACCATCCCAAGGAACCAAGAGAGTCTACAACTGCAAGCAAGAGAGTCCCATCCATCTGCCCCATGGGATCAAAGCCTCCTCTCAGTTAGAGGTGGAGTGGGCATCTCCATCCCAGAACCCTCAGGACTGAGAATGAACGATGGACTGGAGTAGACTTACTGGTATTCTAGTATAGACTTATTGTGATTTTAGCAATGGAAGGACTTTTATCATCGATGTGAAGGCAGTGGCCATTGGAGGTTCTGAGGGGAGGGAGAGGGAAAAACAGGTGTAATATGGGGACATTTTCAGGACTTGGTCATTGTCCTGAATGACTTTGCAATGACAGATGCAGGCCATTATATATCTTGTGATAACTTATAATTTTGTGGGAAAGAGTGTAAACTACAATGTAAATTATAATCCATGCTTAGTGGCAATGCTCCCAAAATGTGTTCATTTGTAACAAATGTACCACACTAATGAAGGAAGTTGTTAATATGGGAAAATGTGGGAGGTGTGGGGAGTGGGGCATATGGGAATCTCCTCTACTTTTTAAGTTACATTTATGTACTCTAAATACTTGTTAAAAAATAAAAAATATATTTAAAAAACAAAAAGACCTACACTGAACTATGCCTTATGTGAAGTAATCTTACCCAAAGGCCCTACTTAAAATAGGTTTATACCCACAGGAATGGATTAGTTTTAAGAACATGATTTTTAGGGATACATACAGTGTCAAACCATCACAGTCAGAGAGGCAGATGTTTTAAAGAGGTGATTAATAACTCTCATATCCACCTAACTGCAGTAGGTGAAAAGGAGAGAAATAATAGGAACATTACTCAGAGTTGCATGGCCCAATCTGCTTTACAACTACATATCTCAGAACATGATGTGGCCAAAGCCCCAACAGAAGAGAGGAAATAAGTGATGCTCTCCCACCTACATTGTCTGTTGGAAATCACTCAATCTGCATATATGGGAGTATGTAATGAAAAAATAAAAGTAAAAATTATGAAGAAACATTGAAGACCAAGGAAAATTAAGTAACCTCCCGAACACAGTGGACAGCAGAAAGAAAATGGTACAAAATAATGGACTTAAGAAAAATATTAGGAGCAATGTAATTTTCTTCTGAAGCAGCAAGAAGATGACAACCTATGAATATAAAAAGGTTTTACAACTGAATAAAACAATTTGCATAGCTTTAAAGGCAAAGGAAATATAAGGAATTATTGTAAGGTAAGTAAATATAATATCAGAATTTAGATTTGTTTCATAGGATAAATATGCATTATACGTAGACTCCAAATTTACCCACATATACCTAAGTTATTTCTGCATAATTTACATTTTAAATATACACATTTACAAATATAAAAGGTTCTCTGGAAAAGTTTAGGAGGGATGTGATGAAATCTCTGAAATCTTTAATCTTTCTCTTTCTAATAAGAATTATACTGCTAAGATTAACTGTAATATAGGTATTGCTGATTAATCAAGCATCAAGTATTATCATGGCAAAGCACTTAATTTTCTTTACATCTTCTAAATTAATAATGTTTGGAATAATCTTTTTATTTCAGAATATTTTCTTATCTTTTGTAAATTATAAAACATTAACAAAAAGGGCATTTATCTAGGGCCTTTAAAAGAAGCCTAAGTAATGAATCTTATTCTCTTTTTATCACGCATAGATGTTTCATGCAAAGAACTTTTTTTTTCTTTTTTTCTTTTATTTTTTTTTATTTTTTATTTTTTTTTATTATGGGTAAAAATCAAAATTCTCACAATACATACAAACATTTGCAAAATGATATATAAATATATATGCATATATGTGTATTTGCTTACAAAAATGTTATTTATATATATATATATATATATTTATATATATATATATATATACATATACATATATTTTAAGAGGTGCTTAGATTACCCAAAATATTACACGGAACCCACTGGGATTCCCATGTTGCCCACCTCCCACACCTCCCACCATATCCCACACAAACATCTCCCACAGTGTGGCCCACCACCCTCAATGAACTTACACATCCTGGAGCCTTGCCACCAACCATAGACCACAGTTCAAACTATAGACCACACTCTCTCCCACTCAGTTCTAAGTGGTGTGTGCTGATTTAAAATGGCCTACATCCATTGCCACAACAGTACTCAGGACAACCTCCAACTCCCAAAGAAGCCATTGTATTTCAACTGTTCATCCCCTCCCTACCCCAAAAGTGTCAAGTGGTCACTGGCTCCACCTCATTGTTATAATTTCTTGCATTGCAAGAATCACCATATGTGAGCAAGAGAATACCATCAAGTCCACTCTAGTCCATAGTTCTTCCCCCAATCCTGAGGCGACTGGGATGGTGATGTCCACTCCAACTCCAAGTGAGAGAGGGCTTATATCCCATGGATATGGTGGGTGGGATGATCTTGCCTGCAGATGCAGGCCCTCTCCATTCCCTGGGATGTCCATTGACCATCATTGTCTCCTCACCAGGTGACTTGGATGAGTCCATTGAGCTGTAGGGTAGGAGTTGCAGCTCCACCTAGATTTCATGCACACCTGGCACATAGGTAGGTGGGAGGCTCCAGTCTCTGGAAGTATACCTAAAAACTCCAGCATCACATATAGGTTTGAATAGAAGGGACTGGTGAACCATGTGCAAGGAGGACTTATTTGAGTCTAATTCTGTCACTCTCAGGAGCACAGATTCCAAAATAGAACCCACTGATAAGGCATCAGTCTCTGGGGCTATCCCCCCTATTATAGGATCAGGGTGTCCCCGGAGCTCTCAGGAACCCCACTGAGTGGAGTGATAGGCACTTAGATGTTCTATGAGCTCCTACTGAGGTGTGCGTAAGAGTTACCTCTGGGATGAACTCCCGACTCTCTTTGAAGTCTCTTAGCCACTTGAACTCTTTGTCTTACCATTTCCCCCTTTTATTCAAGGTCTTTTTCCAGTTGTGTTGCCAGTTGGTACTTGTGAAAAGTTTTCAATTAGCAATAATCGCACCTCAGATAAACCTCTTTGCCTACGATACTGCCACTGCGCAAAGCTGCCAGTTGGCACATTGTATTAATCCCTCATTGCCAGGGAGGCTCATCCCCGGGAGTCATGTCCCACGTTGGGGGGAAGGTAATGCAATCATATGCTGAGTTTGGCTTAGAGAGAGGCCAAATTTGAGCAACAAGGATGCTCTCAGGTGGCAACCCTTAGGCACCCCACAACTGCAGGCTAAGTCTCATTTACAAGAGCAAAGACTCACAAGGGTAGTCATCAATTAAAAAAAAAAAAATCAGTGGGTCATCCTATTTTGACAGGCACTGTCCCTACACTCAGAGGACTATTGCTGCTCCCTTGGAGACTGTGGCAGAGCTCTCCAGGCTAGGAATTCAGATTCCCTCATTTATTGTGTGATTATCCACCCATCGTGACCATGCCCCATACCCCGATCCTTTGAATGATTTTGTATATTTTTCATGTATATTCCGATGAACCAATCCCCATGAAACCCCCCCCAGACACCCCCCCCAATAATCCCCTGCAGTACCCATTGTAACCTTTCTGTGATCCAAATCCTCCATGAACATTTAGTCCATAAAATAATCAAATACACTTACTAGGAAAAAGAAACAAGTGTGATAAGCTTACATGCAAGAGACAAACATAAGGAAACTCAGGGGGAAAAAAAAGAGAGAAGGAAAAAAAACAAATAATAAAAAAAAGAACAAAACAAAATAAAATATAATTAGTGGATTGGGACATTCAAAAAATGGGCAAAAAAGCAAAGGAAATGCCTTTAAATATATATATATATATATTCATTTTTTTTTCCTTTCTCTTTTCTTTTTTCCCCTTTTTCCTTCCCTTTATCATTGTGTTATCTGATGTCTGGTGAGCCATGACACCTTCTTCCTCTCAATCCCCATTGTCTCCCAATTTTTCATTTAATTTTCAAAGAAGTTTTAGGTCACAGCAAAGTCACACACAGAGTGCCGGAGACTCCCAGATACCAAACCACCCCTTTTCCCCACCCCATATTAACTCACCCCCCTTTTATTTTGGTTGTTAGCATGGTTATAACTGTTATGCAGATAGCAAAATATAGCAACTAAACATTGTCAGTGATTTACAGTATAGTTTACAATTTAGATGATACAGTTTAATAATTTTGATGATATTTACTATGTCCTGTGTCCATTACTGTAAGGTAATGAAAAACCTTCGCCATGACCACCAAACAACCCATTAGATCTTGACTATTCCCTTCTCCCCAGCCCCCCAGGGCCCGTGATACCCCGCTCTCCCAACCCATGGAATGTCAAGATACACATTTACATGCCCTGGGGATGTGAACCAGCCCTTCCTAATCCACCCACCCCCCAGTGCTACACCACCAAACCCAGGAACACCAACACTCATCTGCCCCATTCCCCAACATGCAACCACACTCTATCCCTTTACCATAGATTATGTCCATATGGGTGATGGCTCAAAGCCTGCTCTTCTCTTACTCTCCTTTGTTAACCTATCTTTCAGACAATGGTTCTCAGAGACTGGTCACTTTCTTCAGTTCAGATCAGTGAGGTCATATACTGTTCATCCTTCAGTGCCTGGCTTGCTTCACTCAACATAAGGTCTTCAAGATTCATCCACGTTATTACATGTGTTAGCATTCTGTCCCTTCTTACAGCTGAGTAATATTCCATTGTATGTATGTACCACATTTTGCTTATCTATTTGTCTGTTGATGGGCACCGGGGCTGATTCCAACTGTTGGCAATGGTGAACAATGCCGCTATGAACATTGGTGTGCATATATCTGTTTGTATTTTTGTTTTCAGTTCTTCTGGGTATACACCGAGCAGTGGAATTACTGGATCATACGGAAGATCTATTGCTAGTTTTCTGAGGAACCACCAAACTGTCCTCCACAGTGGCTGGACCATACCGCAGTCCCACCAGCTGTGGATGAGGGTTGCTATTCCTCCACATCTTCTCCAACATTTAGTGTCTCCTGTTTTTTTAATAGCTGCCATTCTGATGGGTGTAAGATGGTATCTCATTGTAGTTTTGATTTGCATTTCCCTGATAGCAAGTGATGTTGAGCATTTTTTCATGTGCTTTTTAGCCATTTGTATTTCTTCCTTGGAGAAGTGTCTTTTCAGGTCACTTGCCCATTTTTAATATGGGTTGTTTGTCCTTTTATTTTCGAGGTGAAGGATTTCTTTATATATGCAGGATATTAGGCTCCTATGAGATATATGTTTGCCAAATATTATTTCCCTTTGAGTAGGTTGCCTTTTTGTTTTCTTAATAACATCCTTAGAGGTGCAGAAATTTTAATTTTGAGGAGATCCCATTTATCAAGTTTTTCTCTTGCTGCTCATGCTTTGGCTGTGAAGTCCATGAAAACATTTCCTATTACAAGGTCCTGTAGATGCTTCCCTACATTATCTTCCAAAGTTTTTATGGTTTTGGCTCTTATATTTAGATCTTTGATCCATCTTGAGTTGATTTTTGTATAAGGTGTGAGATGGTATTCTTCCCTCATTCTTTTGGATATGGATATCCAGTTCTCGAAGCACCACTTGTTAAAGAGGCCACTCTCTCCCAAGTGAGTGAGTTTCGTGGCCTTTTCAAATATCAGATGACTGTATATGCGAGGATGTATATCAGAATTCTCAATCCGGTTCCATTGGTCAGTAGGTCTATCCTAGTGCCAATACCCCGCAGTTTTGATCACTGTAGCTTTGTAGTATGTTTTAAAGTCAGGTAATGTGATACCTCCAAGTTCATTTTTCTTTTTCAATGTGTCTTTGGTAATTTGGGGCCTCTTGCCTCTCCAAATATATTTTGTGGTTAGTTTTTCCAGTTCCTTAAGAAATATAGTGTTGACTTTTATTGGTATTGCATTAAATCTGCAGATTAGTTTGGGTAGGATAGACATCTTGATGATGTTTAGTCTTCCCATCCATGAACAGGGAATATTTTTCCATTTATTTAAGTCTTCTTTGATTTCCTTTAACAGTGTTGTGTAGTTTTCTGTATATAAGTCCTTTACATCTTTAGTTAAATTTATTCCTAGGTATTTGATTCTTTTCTTTACTATTGTAAATGGTATTTTTCTCCTGATTCCCTACTCAGTTTGCTGGTTATTGGTGAACAGAAATGCTACTGATTTTTTAGCATTGATCTTATAGCCTGCAACATTACTGAACTCCTTTATAAGTTCTAGAAGCCTTGTTGTCCATTTCTCAGGGCTTTCTATGTATAGGATCATGTCATCTGCAAATAATGAAATTTTTACTTCTTTTCCAATGTGGATGCCTTTTAAGTCCTTTTCTTGTCTCAGTGCTCGTGCAAGTACTTCTAAGACAATGTTAAATAGGAGTGGTGATAGTGGGCATCCTTGTCTTGTTCCTGATCTCAGAGGGAAGGCTTTTAGGATTACACCATTGAAAATGATGTTAGCTTTGGGTTTTTCATATATACCCTTTATCATTTTCAGAAAGTTTCCATCTATTCCTATCTTTTGTAGTGTTTTTATGAGGAAAGAGTGCTGTATTTTGTCGAATGCTTTTTCTGCATCTATAGAGATGATTATGTGATTTTTTTCTTTCAGTTTGTTTATGTGGTGTATTACATTGATTGATTTTCTTATATTGAACCATCCTTGCATACCTGGGATGAAACCCACTTGGTCATGATGTATAATCCTTTTGATATGTTGTTGAATGTGATTAGCAAGTATTTTGTTAAGGATTTTAGCATCTAGGTTCATCAGAGAAATTGGTCTGTAATTTTCCTTTCTTGTGGTATCTTTATTTGGTTTTGGTATTAGGGTAACGTTGGCATCATAGAATGAGTTAGGTAATATTCCTTCTACTTCTATTTTTTGGAAGCGCTTAAGTAGAATTGGTGTTAGCTCTTTCTGGAATGTTTGGTAGAATTCAGCTGTGAAGCCATCTGGTCCTGGACTCTTCTTAGTTGGGAGGTTTTTAATGACCGAGTCTACCTCTTTACTTGTAATTGGGCTGTTGAGTTCATCTATTTCTTCTTTCATCAATGTCGGTTGTTTGTGGGTTTCTAGAAACTTGTGCATTTCCTCTAAATTGTCATTCTTGTTGGCATATACGTGTTCAAAGTATCCTCTTATGATACTCTTTATTTCTGAGGGGTCAGTAGTGATATCACCTTGCTCATTCCTTATTTTATGTATTTGCATCTGTTCTCTCTTTTTCTTTGTTAGTCTGGCTAAGGGTTTGTCAATTTTGTTGATATTCTCGAATAACCAGCTTTTGGTTTTGTTTTTTGTTTCCAGTGCTTTCTTATTCTCTATTTCATTTAGTTCTGCTCTAATCTTGGTTATTACCTGTATTCTACTTCCTTTAGGTTTAGTTTGTTGTTGTTTTTCCAATTCCTCCAAGTGTGCAGTTAGGTCTTCAATTTTAGCTCTTTCTTCTTTTTTAATATATGAATTTATGGCTATGAACTTCCCTCTCAGGACTGCTTTCGCTGCATCCCATAGGTTTTGATATGTTGTGTTGTTGTTTTCATTAGTTTCAAGGTACTTACTGATTTCTTTTGAAATTTCCTTTTTGACCCACTGTTTGTCTAAGAGTGTGTTGTTTAACTTCCATATCCTTGTACCTAACCTGTTTCTCTGGCCCTTAGTGATTTCCAACTTCATTCCGTTGTGGTCAGAGAAATTACTTTGTATAATCTCAATCTTTCTGAATTCATTGAGTGTTGTTTTGTGGCCTAGCATGTGGTCTATTTTGGAGTATGTTCCATGTGCACTGGAGAAGAATGTAAATCCCGCTGTATTTGGGTGTAGTGTTCTGTATATGTCTATTAAGTCCAAATCTTCTAATGTATTGTTGAGTGCCTTTTTTCTTTACTGATTCTCTGCTGAGATGTTCTGTCTAATGATGATAGTGGTGTGTTGAAGTCCCCATCTATAATTGTAAAGGAACTTATTTCTCGTCTTAATTGTTCGAGAGTTTGCCGCACGTATTTTGAGGCACCTCTATTAGGTGCGTAAATGTTGATGATTGTTCTCTCTTCTTGAGACTTTACTCCTTTTACTAATATGTAGTGTCCATCTTTGTCTCTTAAAATAGTTTTGCATTTAAAGTCTATTTTGTCTGATATTAGAATAGCTACTCCTGCTCTTTTTTGGCTATTGTTAGCTTGTAGAATGGTTTTCCAGCCATTCACTTTCAGCCTCCTTGAATCCCTGGGCTGAAGGTGGGTTTCTTGGAGACAGCATATAGATGGATCATATTTTCTTATCCATTCTGCCAATCTGTGTCTTTGGATTGGTGAATTTAATCCTTTAACATTCAGTGTTATTACTCGTAACGAATTTCTTACTTCAGCCATTTTTTCTTTGGGTTAATGTATGTCATATGTTGTTTTGTTTCTCTTTTTGAATTTTCAGTTGTTTTTAAACTTTCCTCCAACTCTCTGTCCCTTGTTTTTTCCTTTCAACTTGTAGAGATTCCTTTAGTATTTCTTGAAGTGCTGGTTTCTTCTTGACATACTCTCTTAATTGATGTTTATCTATGAATATTTTGAACTCTCCATCATTTTTGAATGCCAGTTTTGCTTGATAGAGAATTCGTGGCTGGAAGTTTTTTTCTTTTAGTGTTTTGACTATGTCATACCACTGTCTTCTTGCCTCCATGGTTTCAGCTGAGAAATCAGCACTTAATCTTATTGTGCCTGCCTTGTATATGATGGTTCTCTTTTCTCTTGCTGCCTTGAGTATTTTCTCTTTGTCTTGATCATTGGACAATTTGACAAGTATATGTCTTGGAGTTGGCCTGTTGGGATTTATACTATTTGAGGTGCACTGTGCTTCCTGGACATGCACATCCATCTATCTCAATAGAGTTGGGAAGTTTTCAGCCATAACTTCCTTCAACACTCCTTCTGTTCCCTTTCCCTCCTCTTCTCCTTCTGGGATGCCCATAATGCGTATGTTTGTGCATCTTGCTTTATCGGTTAATTCCCTGATACCATACTGGATTTTTTCTATCTTTTTGTCTATCTTTTCTACAATCTCTTTGATTTCAACTGTATTGTCTTCCATATCACTAATTCTTTCCTCTGCCTGTTCAATTCTCCTGCCATGTGAGTCCAACCTGTTTTTCATTTCTTGACTTGTGTCTTTGTTCGCCATCATATCCATTACCTTTTTAGGTGTGTTAGCTATTTCTTTAGTATGTTCTCCCAGTGTCTTCTTTATATCCTTAATCTCTTCCTTCAGTTCTTTAAGTTGGTCCATGATATTTGTTTGGATAGCTTTGATTAGTTGTTCAATGTACTGCATTGTTTCCTGGTTTTTAATTTGTGCACTGGACTGTTCCATGTTTTCCAGGTTCTCAGAGTCATTTGTATTTTTCTGTTGCCCTCTGGTCATCATATTATCTTGATGGGTTTGTTCAGTTGATTAGCTTTTCTCTATGCTCTAGAATTTTATTTAGCTGTTGGTTCTATGTGTGTTTTATGTTTTCTCTTTGGCAGTTTTTCTTCTTATTTTATTTCCTTGCTTCTTTCTATGTTCCCTTGAAGGCAAAAGGTTAGGGCCAGAGGAATCAAAAGATGTAAGGAAGGCTGAAGGATAATAGAAATATTGATAAAAGTTAGAAGAGGGGCAAAATGAGACTTAATGAGATGAATATTTAACTTGCGTAGGCAATGTAAAGTACTAGGAAAAAATAATGAGTTCCTACAATGGACTGGGAAAAGAAATGGAGGAATATGTATATATATATATATATATATATATATATAGTGGTTTAGAAGGCTAGAATTATGAGGAGGGGGAGAAATAGTAGAGAAAGGTGTGAAAGGAAATAGTTAATACTAATTAAAAAAAAAAAGAAAAAAGAAGAAGAAGAAAACAAAATAGATGGGATAGAAATTGACACCCTTAAGTTGTGGACCTATGAAAAAATGTTGTCTCTAAGAGCCACAGCAGAAAACAGAAGGCAGAAAGATGCAGGAAGGATAAGCGGTAGTTTATAATAGAGAATCAATATATACAGCGATGGGAAATTACTGAATAAGAAGCCCAGCAAAGAAGCAACCAGCTGGCAGCACCTATTTAAAAAGAAAAAATAGAAGGTAAAAGGAATGGGGGAGGAAAACGGGAATAATAGCAATAGACCAGAGAGTAACAGAGAGAAACCAAAGATCCACACAGGCAAGCAGTCAAACAGAGCTAAGAGGGGTCAATGATTCCCCTAGGGTCCACGTGGATCCTTCCTGCCTACTTGTGTTTATCAATGAATTTCCCCACAGGGCTCTATATGCAGGTCCTGAAGCAGCTTTTAGCTATTAAACTAAATTTAAAAGAATTTATTTTTCATTTGTTGAGGTGACCTCACTTTTTTTTAAATTTTTTTATCCAAATGCAGGACCCAAAATAATTCCTCCTCTAGACCAACCCCCTTATGGAAGGGACCCTAGGTGGACCCGTGGAAATTAATCAAGCACGTCCCACTTTCCGGACTCCCCAGGTTAACTGAAGCTCTGATGTTAGTCAGTGAAGAGTGCTAAAGATGGCGGATTCCGTCCCTTCTGGCGCCGAGCTCCACTGTCACTGGGCTGCTCAGTAAATCAGTTTGAGTGCAGATTTGCGTCTGCTCTCAGCCTGATGCTGCTTCAGGTCGGCTTATCTGCTCCCCAAAGCTATGGGGCGGTGCAGGCAGCCAGATCAATGTCTAAATATATAAAATACCCTTCCCTGTCTTCCAACCGAACCCTCCCTTTTTTGGGAAGTGTCCCTTCCTCCTGGCTCTGCAGCGGCCTCGGTCTTATCCCTCGGTGGCTAGGGAAATCAGCTTCGTTCCCCGACCAAAATCCCCCCTCCAGTTCACCGGGTGCTGATTAGCTTGTTTGCTCTGTTCACACAAGTTCCAAGGGGCGCAAGGCAGCCAGTTCCCCAGAAAATAAAACTTTTCGCCGAGCCCGCAGCTCCAAATGGTCGTTTTATTATTTTTTTCCCTAACTGCGGGACTCCGCCGCATGTACCAACCTCCACCGGCAGCCTCAAAACTCACGAATCTCCACAGTTCGGTCCACGCCACCAATCCGCGCAGATAGATGTCCCAAGCTTCTCACTCCACGCGTGCACAGCACAGACCCCCGGGCAGGACCCCTTCTACAATCCGCCTTGCTCTGGGAGCTTTCAGTGTTGCCCTCCTACACTAACGCCATCTTTCCAAATCCTGCAAAGAACTTTTAATTAAAGAAAAATAAGGAGATTTAGTTTTGCAGTTATGCAAATTAAATGTATTATTCTATAAGTGCAGAAATTGTTACAGTACTTCTAATTCAGGGAGACACTTTACAATGTCAGCTCTTAATTTTCTAGGTTCCTAAGGGATATTATTTCATGTGTCTTCCATTAATGTTATCAGCAGTTGAATTACAGGACTTTAAGTTCATGCTTTAAAAAGGCATTTCCACTTAAGATTTTGTTGTTTGATATTAAAGATCTACTTTTTAAATAGGAATGTTTTAATCATTAATTTAATGATTTCTTCTCTTTAGATAAAATTATACAGAAATATTGCTTTATTTTTATTTTAACTACAATGTCTAATAATTTTCATAAATCTTAAAGAAAAATGGAATCATCACATTAGGGATATAAAACTACATACACTTTGAAGTTGTATAATAGGCCTGTTGTAAACACTTTGGAGATGTGGTAGAGTTTTACACTTGAGTGTCATGTAGGTTTTTTATAAATGATTATGTGTTTTTTATGGATATAAACCTCTACATTATAGATAAGTTTATGATATAGTGATTTCACTGATTAGGGTAAAATAAATCCCCTTTTTTATGGTAACTAGATAAAATTATGTAAAAATCATGGGAAACTAGCTTCTAACAATACAATAGAAATGTATTCCTCACCCAGGAGTTCATACCTTACACTTAAATAACTTCAACAACTTTAGATCCAGGTTTTGCAACCCCCATACTCTCTTGGAAAACTTCTAAAGATCAGTATTTACAAAAATTTATTTCATCAGGATACCCCCTAATATAGAGTTTTTCCTTGCATTGAACTGTAATGTAGTAGTGAAGCTGCATGATTCTTACTAACTCTTATATCTAAAAAACAGAACTATTATCATTTCATTAAGAAAGGTCTTTACTGGCTTTGCCAGTGGCTAGGTGTGTGACCTTAAGCAAGTTATTAACCTTCTGTATACCTCAGTTTCCTCACTGGTAAACTATTTAAAATAATAGTACATATTTAATATAGTGTTGTTATATTTACATTATTTAAAACATGTATACTTCCTTCAAGAGAGTCTGACACATAATAAGCATGTTAACATTTGTTACCTGATGATCATAAATATTACCATAATTATAATTTAGGTAATACATTTTATACTATCTCTTTATAATACTCATATTTTTCTGTTATTAACATGTAAGAAGTTGCTTTGCACAAGGTACATGTAAAAATTTTAACTTAAGTATGAATGTAAGAAACCTAAGTGTACTTTAAGAAATGAAGCACAAGAAATCAAAATTTGTTTTTTAATTGTAAATATTTTGTTTAGAACTGAAAAATCCATCATAATGTCATGGCCAGGAATTAAAATAAATTTATTTAGATAATAATAGCTTTGGAGAATAGGTCCATGCTTAGTGGCAAAGCCCAAGGATGTGTATATCCATAGCAGATAATGTGCCACACTAAAGAAAGACGTTTATGTGGGATGTTATGGTAGGTGTGGGAGGTGGGGAACATGGTAATCCCTGTAATTTTTGTGTAACAGTTATGTAATCTAAGCATCTTTTAAAATATATATTAAAAAAATAAAAATAAAGAGATAACAGCAAAAATAAATAAATAAATAAAATAAAGGCAATGCATGATCCCAGACTGTATCCAATAATGGAGGAGAAAATGCCTGGAAGGATATATTGGGACATGTGAAAAAAATGAAGACTAGACTATAAGCTTTATATCAATGTATAAATTTCTTAGACTTGGTAACTGTACTTAAGGTGGTTGGTTATATCAGTGAATACCTTTGTTCTTAGGAAATGTACATGGAAGTATTAAGTGTTCAGGAGCATAATGTATACAACCTGTTTTTAAATGTTTAGAAAAAATAAAGACAGATGAATATATAGAATGATATGGCAAACATGGCAAAATTTAAAAGTTGGTGGATCTGGGTATCTGTAAGGTTTCTGATGGAGCTCTCTGTATGGCTGCATTATTTTTGTAACTGTCCAGTAAGTTTGAAATTATTTCAAAATTAATAGTTAATAAAAACCATGGCATAAAAAAACTCAAAAATAAGAATGTTTATAAATATACATTTATATATGCATGTGTGTTTTTAAAATATAAGCTTTATTTTAAATATTTCAAAAAATCTAATTTAAAAATTAATATTTATTATTTTAATCATGCATTTTTTAAAAACAGTATTTCCCCAAAATATCATCCTTTATATTTGGACATTCTGAATTCAACTACTCTTCTCTTGAAGGCACTACTTTCATTACTTACATTAATGCCCCCAAATATGTGACTTTCTAACAATTCTGTAGTCACGACAATTCAAATTACAATCATTTTATATTATGCTGATTATTTCAAGGTACAAGCAATACCCTCAAAATTAACCTATCCCTAAATCAGTATATGATACTAATTTCCTCTTCTTCCTTCCTCAGTTACATTGTGCTGTCATTCTTTCTGAAAGTCTTAGACTCATATATGCTTTCTTTTTCTTCCTTGCCCAAAGGTGATATCACTTACCATGTACTTTCTTTTTTTTTTTTTTTTTAAAGATTTTATTTATTTATTCATTTATCCCCCCCTTGCTGCTTGTGCTCGCTGGGTCAGCCAACCACGCCGTGCGGGCGGGCCTGCCCCCACCAGGAGGCCCCGGGAACCGAACCCGGGGCCTCCCATATGGTAAACGGGAGCCCTACTGATTGAGCCACAGCCGCTTCCCTTACCATGTACTTTCAATTCTTCCTTCATAATGTCTTTCATTCTTACCTTTATTTTCAAACATATTGTCCTAATCTACACTCCTTTCATTACTAATCCCCCTTCAGTTCCTTTGCATTCCAGCGAACACTCCATAGTACTGCAATTGGATCTTCTTTAAATACTTATTTTCTCCATATCATTTCCATGTTTAAAAGCCTTCAATAGCTCTGTTGTACCTATTTAGGGTCCAAGTAATTTCTAACAGATGCTGGAAAGGTTTTGTAAAACTGAAATTTTGTGCATTTGTTAAGGATTGAACCATGGCTCCCACAAAAGGCAAGTTTGTGTCCTAACCTCTGCTCCTCTGAGTGTGAACCTATTTGTATTTAAGACCTTTGAATATGTTGTTATTAGTGAAGGTGTGATCAAACAAAAATTAATGGAATATGACTGAAAATATTATAATAGAAGGAAACTGGATGTGGAAAAAAAAAAAACACAGAGAAGAGCCAGAGGCCAAAAGTCTTCAGGAACCTGGAAGAGAAAAACATTGACAGGTGATGAGAAAGTCAAGGAACCCAAGGATTACCAGCTTGCCAGAGCTGGTGCCCCTGGAAAGAAGAAGCCTTCCAGCCTCCAAAACTGTGAGCCCATAAATTCCCACTGTTTAAGCCAATCCATTGTGTGGCATTTGTTATAGCAGCCTGGAAACTAAGACACTTCTTTATTCATTTATTAATTCATCTACTATTTATTTATAGAGATGCAAAGGCTCCTAGCCTCCTTATACCTTCACAGGCCCACCAAGCACATGTCTACGCCAGCGCCTATGAAAATGCTGTACTGCCTGCCTGGAGAGATCCCAGGAACCCACCTTTCACACTATTCAGTTCTTGGCTCAACTGTCACTTTATCCTGGACACCTTCTCTATCCTTATACCATCCTCTCCCATGGAAAACACACATTCTGTCTTAGTTTTCTGGGGCTGCCATAACAAAATACCACAAACTGAATGGTTTAAAACAATAGCACTTTATTTATTGTTTCACAGTTTTGAAGACTGTGGTATTCAAAACTGTGTCAACAGAGACATGCTTCCTCTGAAATCTGTGGTGTTCTGGTAGTGGCTTGCTGGCAATTTGTGTATGCAAACAAAATCTGAATCTCTGCATCCATTGCATAGTACTCTTCTCTCTGCCTGTCTACTAATTCATCTGTTCCAATTTCCACTCCATTTAAGGAAAGGACTCACCCTAATCCAATATGGTCTCAATTTAACCAATAATATCTTCAAAGATTCTATTTCTTGAGCCATATTCCCAGGAACAAAGGTTAGGACTTGAACATATCTCTTTGAGGGACACAATTTAATCCAGACATCTTCCTACATCACCATTTTCTATCTTTTCATCATCTTGTATTTTCTCTTATAAGATTTTTCATCACCTGACATATATCTATTTCGATAAGCTCATAGTCAATCTCCTTTAATTAGAAGCTCTGAGGGATTAGTGACTTCTAATTTGGTCTCTAATGCATCCTCAATGCTGAATATAGGTTTTCATACATAATAGCATACAATAAATACATCTTGAATTAATTAATAATATGCCACTACTATGAATTACTATAGGAAATAATATGTGAAGTGGATGGTTATTATGAGGATTTCAGTAAAACATCTCCTTTTAATTCACAGAATCTACACCCATAGGATCAAATAGATTTTACTCAAAATGTTCATTTTCATTCTACAAAACTTTCAAGCATTGTTGTCATATTGGGCCTTTCCATATGTGCTTTTTTTTCAACAACAGAAATAAAGTATGACCTTTAGATGGATTGTCTTTCACTAGTCTTTTTAGGACTGTGTTATCTCATCCAAGTCTCTCTGAAAGATCTGCTCTGATCCTTGACAGCTGCATTCTCTCTTCCCCAAAGAATGTTCCATAGGCTATGGCGATACACTGCACATTCAGAAACCCCTTTCACGTGAAATAGGTCACTTCCTACTTGGAGATCAACTACATAACAGTTTCTCTCATTACTTGTGAAGAGGAAACTGCCAATATAATACAAATAATATTTCTCATGACAGTAGTATGTAATTTTCATTTTTATTCATTTCATGTTCAACCTCATGTAGTAATATCTGAATCTGATGGCATATCAGAAATCTCTGAATATATTTTACCATCAATAATCCAGGGATTCCTACTAGACCTATTAAATCAAAATCTCAGTAGTGGTGACCAGCAAGAAAAGAAGTTGCTACAAGAATTTCTGACTCACCAGTTTGTGGGCCAGATTCAGCAAACATTGATTTAGGTTTTCATGCACAATTCTATAATATTTTCTAACAAAGAAATGCCATGAAATATAAGTTTTCTTGAAGTTCAGTGGGCATGCATATGGCCACTTTTAAAGTGAACTAATACATGCAGAGTTGGTGCAATGTTCTAATGATACAAACTTAGATAGAATTAAGATTATCTTATACCCAGATCTCAGTTCTGGCAAACTATTCTGTCCTCTCCAGGATTCCTGCACATTAAGGACTTATATTCTCAAGATCACTGGCTGTTGGTCCGAGTATCCACAGAGCTCAGAGAAATTGTTTTTACTGTACACCCAAAGCTGATCCTATCTCTTTCACCCACACCAAACCATGCATTAAATTCAAGCCTTGTTCCTTAATATTCTCCATGTAAACAAGTAAACAAACATAAGCTAACACTTTTTTATTCTTTCATAGGGTACTGTTACTGAAAGCTCATGAGACAGAGGGACTTACACTGCAGTTGTAAAGTTAGCAAAAATTTGGACAACAGATAATTCTTAAAATTGTTCTTAAAATTGCTGTGGCCACCATATCAGCAGAAATTCCTTTTTTCTGTCTTTCATCACAAACACAAGCTTCCTGCCTGAATACCAGGCATTGCTGCTTGTGTCCCTGTGTCACTCCTCACCTCTTCCACTCTTCCCTGCCACAACCATAAAAGTCTGATCTTATATATGTAAGCAATGCAGTTATTATTTTGGTGTTATAGCACATGCTTTCATGAGTTAATTTTCTAAACCAGAGATTAGCAAAGAGAGCTCAGAGAACAAATTCAGCCCAAAATATTTTGTTTTAGTTTGTTTTGTTGTAACAAAGTTTACTGGAGCATACCCATGTTCATTCATTTATGTATAGTCAGGTCTAAATTTATTCTGAAACATCAGATTTAAGTAATTACAATAGAGAATATATAGATTAAAATAATACTTTATTACTATATGGCTTAAAATATTACTCTGTGGCTCTTTACAGAAAATGTGACTCCTCACAAAGGGGCTTTCATAATAGTTTGATAAAAAGGGACTCAACTCTTTAATAAAGCTTATGATCCAGATGTTAGTACAATTATTTTCCCATGCATAGTACTTTCTTTCTGGGGAATTATTTGAAATTCCTAAAAGCAGCATCTGTCTTGAAATTCTTCTTCCATGTGTATTATGCGGTAGGGCAAAACATTAAAAATATGCATTTTAAGCATCAGGTACTTTCTTTAGGCTGTCTTCTGAGAGTGACAACACCACATGCATGCTGAATAGTCCTTAATTATGTTCATAGACTTCTAATTTTGTATCTCAAATGCAATATAACTAAATGAAGCACATAGTAAATGACTCGATCTCTTCATCTGAGAACTTCTGCTATTGGTGCCCTTTGGAGATTGTGCATTCCTCATCACTATTCCTTCTTATTTCTAGGTGTTTGTTCACTGATTCTTCCTAGTCTGCTATGGGTGATCTGGATTAAAAGAACAACAGTCAGACTAAGGGAGGTTTAATGCCACATTTCAGATTGGTTGTTGTTTTTATTTTCTTTCGTTAAGTCAATGCTCAACTAGACTATTATTTGTTCTGTGGGGAAATAATCAAAGTAACCTAATGTTCCACTTGCCATTATTGTTTTCTGACTGTGACCTAATCCATGGATACACAAAGAGCTTTTCATTCTGAAATCATGGTGCTCCACATCAAATATTTTTTTACCATGACTGAATCTCATTTAAAGTAGGGGTCATTGGGTCAGGTAAAGTGCAGAGGAGGTTTTCAGTAGGTTTTGGATGACTGGAGAATGGATGGCTGAAGTTGGCTCAGAAACAGTAACTTGAAGATATAAGTTTGTCTGAAGGGGAAAGCTGAATACCTACTATGCATATTCTGCCACTCCTTTTTGCCTCATAAACAGAGATCCCTTTTCTATCTTTGAAAAATGAAAATTTAAAAAAAGGTAATTATTGAGAAGAATGTAGAAGTAAAAGACTCCTGGAATCTTCTCTACAGTATGAACAGTTTTGAAGAAATTGATAATAAATAGCTATAGATACCATGTTCAAATTGCTTGGATACCCACCTGTGCTCAAGAAAATCTTTCAGAATTACTCATATGCAAAAAGTATCTCTAGTCGTAAACATACCTGTAAATACATTGTCAAAATTTGGCAGAAACAAACAGTCTACTATGAGCATTAACTCATACAGGGGGAGTTCATAAGCAGTTTGCCCAACAAAAATAAGACATTTGTAGCATGATGTAGATGACCTCAAAAGTGGACATATGGAGACTTTTCTGCCATGCCCTAAATTTCATTGGCTCACTGATTGCAAATCCTATCACATCCTCTTGACCAAGTGCATCTGTATGTCAAGAGGGTCAGCAGAGGAGGAACTTAAGGAGAGGTCTGCAGAGACTGTCACCTCTGGGGAAGATGTTGTATTGGTGTAGCTTTCTCTTATGTGGAACCATAGCCAAGCACCTAATGGTCAGCTATGAGCTGCTCTTGATCTCTAGGGTCAATGGTAGATATTCGGAATTCTCCAGCTTATTAATTTAATTTAAAATTAATATGCAAAGTGCTCTGTATTAGTCAGCCAAAGGGGTGCTGATGTAAAATACCAGAAATCTTTTGGCTTTTATAAACAGTATTTATCTGGGGTAGAAGCTTACAGTTATCAGGCCATAAAGCATAAGTTTCTTCCCTTACAAAAGTCTATTGCCACGTGTTGGAGCAAGATGGCTGCTGACATCTGCCAAGAGTTCAGGCTTCCTGGGTTCCTCTCTTCCCAGGGCTTGTTTCTCCCTGGTCTCAGCTGCTCTGCTCTCTCCACAAGGCCAGCTGTAGACTATTAGGTGACCAGCTCTGACTCTCTCCCCAGGCCTGGAGTCTCTCTGGGCTCAGCTGCTCTGCTCCTCTGTGTGCTTACCTCCTGGGCTCCAGCTCAAAACTCCAACCTCCCTTCTCTGTGGTGTGGTTTCTCTGTGAGTCTCCACCCATTAAGGGGGCAGGGATGAAATGTCCTACTGAAGTCACCCAATCAAAGCCTTAATCATTATTTAATCAAGGAAAAGTGAAACTTAAGAATCCAATATCATCTAATATGCCCAGAGAGTCAGACTAATTTACAAATATAATCCAATATCTATTTTTGGAATTCATAAACAATGCCAAACTAACACAGGCTCTTATGTAAAAAGTGGAAAATAAAAATTATGCAATATAAGCAGATAGATGGACAATCTAAGAAATAATAAAAAGGGAATGCTAGAATTAAGAAAAGCAATTTAGAGAAATGAAGAATTCTTTTGATGGGCTGTCCAGTTAATTTGACATGACCAGAAAAAAGAAACAGTGAACTTGAAGATATGTCTATAGAAACTTGAAACACTGAAAAGCAAAAAGAAAAAATAATTCAAAGAGGAAAATAATATCCAAGAATTGTGGGATAATTACAGAAAGTGCAATATATGTTTAATGGGATACCAAAAAGAAAGGGAAAAGAGAAAGGAACAGATTAAATATTTGAAGTAATAATAGCTGGAAATTTTCCAAAATTAATGACAAATACCAAACCATACATACCAGAAAGTTCAGATAAGATCAAGAAAGAAAAATAACAAAAATAAACAGCTTGGCATATCATATTCAAACTTCAAAGAGGAAGAAAAAAGGCAGAGAAAATCTTGAAAGATGAGAGAAAGAAAAGAAACAACAACTATAGAGAAACAAGGATAAGAATGATATCAGATGTTTCTATTTAGACCATGCTAGCAGGAAGACAGTGCAGTGAAATGTTTAAAATGTTGAAAGGAGAAAAAAAAAAAAACCCTGTAAGAATCTGTATCCACTTAAATTATCAATCAAAAGTGAAGGACAGGTGAGCAGATGTGGCTCAAGTGTTGAGCACCTGCTTCCCACATGGATGGTCCTGGGCTTGATCCCTCATGTCTCCTAAAAACAAAAACAAACAAATGAAACAACCAATTCAGAGGAACCAATGTGGCTCAGTGGTTGAGTGCCAGCTTCCCACATAAGAGGTCCCGCCCCAGTGCCGGTACCTAAAAAAAAAAAAAAAAAAAAAGTGAAGGACAGAAAGAAAGATAGTGGAATAAGACTCTCAGCATTGCCCTTTACCCCAGAATCTGAACAACTAATAAAAACTAGCAGAGCCATCTTCTTTAAAACTTTGGGAAACAGGTATGGACTTGCAATAACAAGACAAGTGCTGAATGAAGAATATACAGCTTTGGGAGTGGATGTGGCTCAAGTGGTTGAGTGCCCACCTCCCACATAGTGCTTCCTGAAAACAAACAAACAAACAAACAAAACGAATGACAAAACCAACTCAGGGAAGCTGATGTGGGCCAGTGGTTGAGTGTTGGCTTCCCACATATGAGGTCCCAGTTTCAATCTCTGGTACCTAGTACCTAAAAAAATAAACAAACAAACAAAAACAAAAAGAATACAGAGCTTTAAAACTGGTAAGAGAAGTCGTGATGGCTTTGCTAGCCCCTCCTCCACCCCATCCCTTGTGTATTGTGCAGCCAGCCTGCACTCCCATTGCGGGTCCCTGGCCATGTTACAAGGGAGCTGAGTGTCCCTGTGTACATATTGAGGTGCTTGTATGTCCATGCCAAATGATCTTGTGGCAGCCTGAAAACTGAACCAGGGAACTAGTCTGTAGCTCATCCTCTCAGAACTTGAACTGCAGGCAGAAGCACCCTGCAGACAACTAAAGTAGTGTGAGAAATGACTAAGTCAGAACAGCCTACGAAAAAGAATTAATGGCTTTAAGACACACAACTGAGCACTCAGGATGGTGGGAAATTCTCTCTCTCTGGGTGTAGAATAAGCCCAAGCCCAAGATAGGATACATGTTCAGAATATATAGAGAAGACCTCCATGCTTCAATTTCAACTCAGATTGTTCTAATGGAAAGGAGGTCTAAGTCAGAAGGAGAGCAGCAGGCAACTCAGAGCCAATTTGCAAAGATGGTAAAATGTGTTTTTGCTTTTTGTTTTTGTTTTGTTTTTTGTTAGCAATTGTTACTCAGGGAAATCTCAATCATATCACTAACTGGATACAAACTCAAGGAAGAGGTAGCTGGGGAATTAAAGCTCAGAGTACACAAAATAAAATATTAAAATGTAAAGTGTGCAACAAAAGATTACAAGACAAAGGAAAAGAAAATGATGGCCCATCTATTGGAATGACATAAAAAATTCAAAAGTGATCAATAAAGAAGACAATACTTTGTATATACTGCATAAAGACTTTAGAAAATATTCTTTAACATGCTCAAAGACATAGAGGATAATATGGAGAAAAATTTAAAGGATATTGGGAAAAACATGAATAATCAATATTAGAATTTCATTAAAGAAATAGAAAATTTAAAAAGTAACCAAAGAGAAATACTGGAGTTGAAGACCTTAATAAATGAAATGAAAATTTCCCTAGAAACCTAGAGAGTTTCAACAGCAGGCAGGAGTTGGCAGGAGAATCAGTGAATTTGAAGACAAGACAATTGAAATGATTCAGGCTAAGGATCAGAAAGAAAAAAAGAATGAAATAAGTGAACAGCTCCTCAGAGACCTGTGGCACAACATCAAGCACACCAAAAGATACATAAAGGGAGTCTCAGAAGGAGAAGAAAGTGATAAAGGAGCAGAAGCAACATTCAAAGAAATAATGCCAGAAAACTTTCAAAAATTAATGAAAGGCATGAATATATTCATCCAATAAGTCCAATGAACCTCAGTTGTCAAATTGTCACATGCCAAGGACCAAGAAAGCATTCTGAAAGGTACAGGGAAAAGTGACGTGTTTTATACAAGGGAGCCCCAATTACTTTAAGTGTCAATTTTGCATGAGAAACCATGCAGGTAAGAAGGCAGTGGGGTGAGAATTTCCAGCCCAGAATTTTATATATGGTGAGACTGTCTTTCAAAAATGAGAGAGAGATTAAGACATTTCCAAATAAACAAAAGCTGAGGGAGCTCATCACACTGCACCTTCCTTACAAGCAATGCTAAAAGGGAGTCCTTCAGACAGGAAGGAAAAGTTGCTAGATAGTGGGTTGAAGGAGTGTAAAGAAAATACAGAATTCTGGTAAACGTAACCATATGGGTAATTATAATTTCCTGTATTAATTATAAGGTATTGTTTAGTAAGAAATTCCAATTTTTACTTTTTACAGCTTCTAAAATGCAAATGCATGAAAAGCAGTTATATAGCTATGTTCTTTACAAGCCCCAGGGTTGGGGATTTGGCTTCAAGATCCATTGAAGCCAAATAAAATAAGAAGCTGTTCCCCTCAACATATAACAAGTAACCCAAAGAGTGGGTGAAAAAAGTATGCACAGATATGTTATTGAAGTTAAGATAGTATTAAAACAAATGTGACTACTATAGTTTTAGGATGCTAAACTTAAGCCTCATGACAGCTACAAAGAAAATATCTGAAAAATATATAGAAAGGGGAATGTGAAGGAACTCAATATGATACACTAAAAAGTTAAATAAATATGAAAGTAGGCATTAATGAGATGATTGAGGAGGGGGAAAAGGTACAAGACTTACAAAGACCAAACAGGGCACCAAGGGATTACTAACAAGCACCAACTAGCAATGTAACTGGAAAAAGACCTTGTCCAAAAGGGGGAAAAGGTAAAGATAAATGTATTTTCATGCCTAAGAGACTTCAAAGTTAGTCAGGAAGTCATTCCAAAGGTTATGCTTATGTATGATTCAGCAAGATCTCATTGACTGTCAAAATAAATACTACCTCAAATAGTGGGGCTCACGAGGGCCCTGGAAACATCCAGACACTATAGTCAGGGCAGATAGCTCAGGAGTTTGATGTCTTGCAAGAGGGCCCTTCTTTGTAATTTATGTTCCCCCGTGTGATAGAGTTGGACTCAGTTGTGATTTCCCTAAACATCTGAACCTATAATTAGTTCTAGGATTGACAGGTGTATGTCCAAGAGACTGAAATCTTTTGTCCATGTCCCAGCTGGGCCCTGAATCTCAACAGAGTTTCAACACCTACTCTCTATTTCATTGAACTCACCTAGGACAACTAACAAGGAGATGATGATGGACAACAGCCATCCCAAGGAACCAAGAGATTCTACAACTGCAAGCAAGAGAGTCCCATCCATATGCCCCATGGGATCAAAGCACCCTCTCAATTAGAGGTGGAGTGGGCATCACCATTCCAGAATCCTCAGGAATGGGGAATGAACTATGGACTAGTTTATTATGGAATAGACTTACTGGTATTCTACTATAGACTTATTGTGATTCTAGCAATGGAAGAAATTATATCATTGATATGGAGGCAGTGGCCACTGGAGGTTTTGAGGGCAGGGAGAGGGAAAAACAAATGAAATATGCGGGCAGTTTCAGGACTTAGGAATTGTCCTGGATGATATTACAACAATAGATACAGGCCATTACATATCTTGCCATAACCTACAAAAATGTGTAGGAAAGAGTGAAAACTACAAAGTAAACTATAATCCATGCTTAGTGGCAATGCTCTAAATGTTTTCACCAATTGTAAGAAATGTACCACATTAATGAAAGATGTTGTTAATGTGGGAAAATGTGGTCCCCTATATTTTTATGTGACGTTTATGTAATCTAAATATCACTTTAAAAAAAAAAGTACACTTAAAAAAAAGACCAAATAAAAAAATGGCACAAGAAAGTCCTGCATTATCAGTAATTTCTTTAAATGTAAATTGATTAAGCATTCCAGTCAAAAGGCAGAGGTTGGCAGAATAGATATAAAAGCATGACCCAACCATATGCTGTCTACAAGAAACTCACATTAAATTTGAAGACACAAATAAGTTGAAAGTTAAAGGATAGGAAGAAATAGATATTGCACAAATAGTAATCAAAAGACATCTGGTATAGCTACACTACTATCAGATAAAATAGACTTTAAGTCAAAAATTGTTACAAGGGAAATGAAGGTCACTATATGCTGATAAGAGAGTCAATTTAACACGAAGACATAACAATTAAAATTATAGATGCCCCTAACAACAGAGCCACAAAATATATAAAGCAAATATTGAAAGATTTAAAGGAAAAATAGATAATTCTACCTTAATGAAAAGAGACTTTGATACACCACTTTCTATAATGGATAGAACATCTAGAATGAAGATTAATAAGGAAATAGAAAACTTGAATTATAATATAAATCAGGAAGATTTAATAGACATATATAGAACACTATACCTACCAGCAGTGAAGTACACAATCTTCCCTAGTGCATGATAGACCATATGCTAAGTCACTAAACAAGTCTCAATAAATTTAAATATATTGAAATCATATAATGTATCTCTTCAAACATAATGGAATGAAGTTAGAAATCAATAACAGAAGGAGTGCTATAAACTTTGCAAATAATAGAAATTAAACAACAGATTTTAAACAAACAATGGGTCAAAGAAGAAATCAAAAGGAAAATTAGGAAAAATCTTTAGGTGAATGAAAGTTAAAACGTAACACCCTAAAGCTGATAGTTATTTAATAGTTGCAGCAAAGGTAATTCTGAGAAAAAATTTTAGAGCTTTAAACACTTACATCAAAGAAGAAGAAATATCTTGCATCAGACATCTAACAACACAACTGGAGGATTTAGAAAAAGAAAAACAAACTAAGCCCAAAGTGTGCAGGTGGCAGGCACTAACAAAGATTAGAGATAAAAGAAATAGAAGATAAAAAAAATAGAGAATCAATGAAACCAAAAGTCAGTTCTTTGAAAGATCCACAAAATTGACACCCATTTAGGTAGACAAAGGAAAAGAAATGATGTAAATTAATGGACTCAGAATTTAAAGTGGGAGCATTAATACTGACTCCACAAGAAAAGAAAGATTCTAACTGGATACCATGAAAAACTGTATACCAACATTTAGATAACCTAGATTAAATAGACAAATTCTTAGGAACACATAAACTAACTATAATGACTCAAGAATGGATAGAAGATCCCAATATATCAATGACAAGTAAAGGGATTGAATCAGTAATCAAAAGCCTCCCAATAAAGAAAAACTTAGGACCAATGGTTTCACTGGTGAATTCTGCTCAAAATCTTTCAAAAATTAGAAGAGGAGGGAACACTTCCTACCTCTTTGTATAAGGCCAGCATCATTCTAATACCAATGTTATATAAAGTTACCACAGGAAAGGGAAATTATAGACCAAAATATCTTTAAAATGTAAATGCAAGAATCTTTAATAAAATAATAGCAAACAGAATCCAACAGCACATTAAATTAATTAATCACTATGATTTCATGGGATTTATCCCTGGTATTCAAGTGTGGTTCAGCATAAAATCAATTAATGTAATATAGCATATTAATCAAATGAATGAAAAAGAAAGCATATGATTATTTCATTTGACAAAGTACAGGAATTTGAGAAAATGCAACACTCCTTCTTTGAAAAAACCCTTAGAAGACTAGGAATTGAAGGAAACTTCCTCAGTATAATAAAGGACATAAATGAACCCCTTTTCCCTACTTAACATCATATGTCCTCAGTGAAACACTGAAAGCTTTGCCTCTAAGATCAGGAACAAGACAAAGTTGTACACTCTTACCACTTTTATTCAATATTGTTCTGGAAGCTTTAGCCAAAGAATTAGACAAGAAAAAGAAACAAAAGCATCAAATTGGAGAAATCAAATTATCCTCCTTTGCAAATGACATTATCCTATATGGAGAATATCCTAAAAATATAGAAAAAAGTTAGTAGGGCTAATAAACAAATTAAATTAATGCCAGGGTACAAGACCAACATGTAAAAATATGTAGTGTTTCTATACAGCAGTATTTTCTTTTCTTACCTGCTAAAACAAATACCATCCTATGGGTCCCTTAACAATAGGAATTTATACACTTTCAGATGCAGAGGCTAGAAATCTTGCTTCCACCAGGCTTGGTATTTCCTGGTTGCTCAAGCAAATATCATGCAATGGGTTGGCATAAACAACAGGAATTTATTAGCTCATGATTTCAGGGCCATGGGAAAGTCCAAATCCAGGTGTTATCAAGGCAATGCTTTCTTCCTAAAGACTGGTATTCTGGGGCTGGCTGCTGGTGATCTTAGGTCTGGGGCTTGTTTGTCACATGGCAATGCACACGTTGAATTCTCCTGGCCTCTCCCTTCTCCTCCAAGTTCCATTGACCTTCAGCCTCTTGCTTCCCATGGCTTTCTGCCTCTGTGCCTGAATTTCATTATTTTGTAAAAGACTCCAATAATAGGATTAAGACCCATCTTGATTGAGATGGGCCACACCTTAATGGAAGTAACCTTACCTAAAAGTTCTCCTTACAATGGGTTCACACTCACAGGAATGTATGAAGTTTAAGTACATATTTTTCTGGGATGTATTGCTCTAAAGCACCACAGGCAATGCTCATGGCAGTATCTTCTCCATTTCTTCTGTGTTCTGTTGACTTCCAGCTTCTTGATTCTCCCATGGCTTCTCTTTACACCTGATCTTTGCTCTATTTATAAAATACCCCAGTGGTCCATACTAAAACTCAACCTGATTAAGTAGAATCACACACTAACTAAGTAATATTGTGAAGATAAGGATAAAAGCCAAGAACATGTCCAAACTGGGGTACACAATTCAATTCATTACATGAGTAAGGAACCATTAGAAGAGTGAATCAAGAAAAAATTCCATTTACAATAGCAAGTAAAAGAATCAAGTAATAATAAATTTAACTCAATATGCAAAGGACTTGTATAAGGAAAATACAAAACATTGATCAAATAAATCAAAGAAGATCTAAATAAATGCAAAGACATTTCATAGACATAGATCATAACAGTAAATATTGTTAAGATATCAATTGTGCCCAAAATGATTTAGAGATTAAATGCAATCCCAAGCAACAATCCAAGAGCTTCCTCTTCAGAAATGGAAAAGCCAAATTTATATGGAAGTGTAAGGTCCCCACATAGTAAAAAACATCTTGAAAAAGAAGGAAATTGGAGAGCTCACACTTTTCAATTTTTTAACTTATTACAAAGCTACAGTAATCAAAACAAGAATGATACAAAGACATGTAGACCAATAGAAACCCTCACATCTATGCCTAGTTGATTTTTTATAAGGTTGCCAAGTATACTTAGAGGTGAAAGAATAGTCTCTTCAACAAACGTGCTGGGAAAACTAGATTTCCATATGCAAAAGAATGAGGTGGACTACTACCACACAACATATACAATATTTAACTCAAAACAAATCAATGGCCTAAATATAAGAAACAAAACCATAAAACTCTTAGAAGAAAACATAGGAAAACATAGGGAGGTATCTTTAGGATCTTGTGTTAGGCAATGGTTTCTTAAAGTTTAAACCAAAAGCATGAGCACAAAAAAAAAAGTAGATAAATAGGACTTGATCAAAATTTATCAAATTTTATAAAGGACTTCATCATGAAAGTAAAATTCGTACAGATTGTGAGAAAATATTTGGAAACCATATATGTAACAAAGTTTTACTATACAGAATATATAAAGAAATCCTAAAACTCAACAACACGATGACAAAAAAAAATAAAAATAAAAATGGACAAAAGACTTGAATAGACATTTCTCCAAAGTGGATATACAAATGGTCAATAAAACCATGAAAATATATTAAATATTATTAGCCATTAGAGAAATGAAAGTCAAAATCTCAATAAGATACCATTTCATACACACTAGTATGGCTACTACTAATTTAAAGAAAATAAATGTTGGAGAGGATATGCAGAAACATGAAAACTTCTTCATTGTTGGTGGGAATGTAAAATTGTGCAGCCACTTTAGAAAAGATTTTGTTGGGTCTTCAGAGAGTTATACATAGAATTACCATGTGACTTGACAATCCCATTTCTATGTATGTACCCAAAAGAATTGAAAGTAGGGACTCAAACCCGTATACACATCAGTATTCATAGTGGCACCATTCACAATTGTCAAAAGTTGGAAACAACCCAAATGTCCATCACAGATGAATGGATAAACAAAATGTGGTATATACTTAAAATGGAATATTATTCAGCCATAAAATGTATAGTTAAGTTACAAGCAACAAGATCAATGAACGTTGAAAAATCACATATAATGAAATAAACCATATTAAAGCACAAATAGGCATGATCTTTGTTATGAAATAATTAGACTAAACAAATTCATAGAGTCAGAAACTAGGATACAGGCTCCTAGGAGTCAAGGTTGGGGTAAGAATTGGGGAGTTAATGCTTAATTGGTACAAAGTTTCTGTTTGAAGTGATGAAAAATTTTGTTAATGAATAGTGGTGATTATAGCATAACATTGTGAATATAATTAACATCACGGAATTAAATATTTGAATGTGGTTAAAAGGGTAAATAGTGTTACTAATAGGAAAAACTGTGTGAGAGAGGGTATATGGGAGGTCTGTATTTTCCGCATGATTTTTCTGTTAACCTCCTGTAGCAGTTTGGCCTCATTTATGAATTCCAAAAATGTTATTGGATTATGTTTCTAAACTGGTCTGTCAGAGGTATTACTTTTAATTGATTAAATTATGATTAGGACTTTGATTTGGCCATATTAGTAGGGCATTGAAGAGGAAAGACATGGCAAATGACAGAGTTGGGAGACCGGGAAGTAAACACACAGAAGAACACAGAGGAATAGAGAAGGTTCTTTAGACACAGCAGAAGCCCCTAGGAGAGAGACAGAGCCATTCACCTGATAATATACAGCTGGCCTTGTGGAGAGAGCACAGCAACTGAGCCCAGAGAGAAATGGAGGCCCAGAAAGAGAGGAACCCAAGAAGCCTGAACCCTCAGGGATGTTGGCAGCCATCTTGCCCCAATACGTGGCAATAGACTTTGGTGAGGGAAGTAACTTATGCTTTATGGCTTGGTAACTGTAAGCTTCTACCCCAAAATAAATACCCTTTATAAAAGCCAACTGATTTCTAGTAGTTTGCATCAGCACCCCTTTGGCTGACTAATATACCTCCTTTTATTAAAAAATAAATAAAAAATAAATGAAACAAAAATAAGTTTTTCTCAGCAAAAATTAAGGTAATTTTTTGCTAGTAGACCTGCCTTGCAAGTAATGTTAAAAGTATTTCTTCAGAGAGAAGGAAAATGAGGTAGGAAAGAATCTCAGGTTTACAGAGAAAAAGGAAGAAACTTCAAGAGGGAATAAATGAAGGTGGAATATACTATTTCATTTTTATTATTTTTAACTATCTAAAAGATAACATTTTGTTCAAAATAATTATAACAACAATATACTGGATGACCATAGTTTTTATAGAAGTGAAATGAATGATGGCAAAGTCATAAGGAATAGGAAGTAGGAATAGAAAATGCTTTGTTATTAGTTACCTGCACTACCTGTTAACTGGTGTTATTTTATAAAGTTGACATATTAGTTTTAAATGTATTTTGCAAACTATAGAAATCATTAAATTTTTTAAAAAGTACAATTGATATGTTAGGAAAGGAGAGAAAATACACTATATGAAATGTTTGATTAAAACACAGTTGGATTACCTAAAATATTACATGGAACCCACCGGGATTCCCATGTTGCCCACCTCCCACACCTCCCACCACATCCCACACAAACATCTCCTCTTAAAATATATTTATATATATATATAAATAACGTTTTTGTAAGCAAATGCACATATATACACATATATTTATATATCATTTTACAAATATTGGTATGTATTGTGAGAATTTTGATGTTTACCCACAATAAAAAAATAAAAAACATAATTGGTAAATAAAAATGAAAATTAGAAAAAGAAACAAAAGGAGGGTCAAGGGCTAAAATATAGTTATAAATATATTAAATATTGGTGAAATGATATACATAATCACTTTAAATGTGAATGGTCTAAGTACAAAATTTAAAGACAGACAGTTTAAGTAAAAGATAAAGAAAATTCAAAACAAATCAATACCCAATTCTATTTTGTCTATGAGAAACCCACTTTAAATCTAAATTCACATACAGAATAAAAGTTAATGGATGAAGAAAGATACACATAGCTAACACTAAGTGATAGAAAACTAGATATGAAATATTAATTTCAGCAAAGCAGATTACAGACCAAGGAAAATTATCAGGAATAAAGAAGTGCATTACCTAATGACAAAGAGATCACTTATCCAAAAATACAAAAATCCTGAATGATATGCATCTAACAACACAGATTCAAAATATGTGAAGCGAAAACTAATAGAACTGCAAGGAGAAATAAGGAAGCCCACTATTGTAGAGAAGTCTTTAACATCCCTCAGTTAGTAATTGACATACCCTGTAGGCAGAAAATTGGTAAAGATATTGTTAAACTGAACTGCACTATCAATCAACTGGGTTTGACATTTATAGAATACTCATCTAATGACAGAAAAATAAACATTATTCTGAAGCTCATATGGAACATTCATCACATTAGATCATATTCTGGGCAATAAAACACACAACAGATTTACAAGAAGAGGTATTATACAACATATTGTTTCAGATCACAATGAATTAGTTAAAAATTCAGTAACAGAAAGATAGCTGGAAAATACTGAAATATTTAGAGATAAAACACACTACTAAATAACATCTGGGCAAAAAAGAAATCAGAAAAGATTTTTTTTCTTGTTCTTAAATGAACTGTATGAAAATGAAAATAAAAATGCAACATATCAAAATATGAGGATGCAGCAAAAGCACTGCTTAATGGGAAATATATAGAATTGAATGCACATATTAGAATAGGAGAAACACATAGAACCAATAATCTAAGTTTCAATCTTAGTAAATTCAATAAAGAAAGACAATATAAAGTCAAAGTAAGCAGAACAACAGTGCAGAAATAAATAAAATTGAAAACAGGAAACTAATAAAGTAATCAACAAAACAAGTCTGTTTTTTGGGAAAAATCAATAAAGTTTATAAATTTCTAGTCAAGCTAGCAAGAAAAAAAGTGGAGAAGACTTTAATTACCAGTATCAGAAATGAAAGATGAGTTATCATTGCTGAGCTCATGGACATAGAAAACAATAGTAAAGGAAAGTTATGGACAATTTTATGCCAATAAATTTGGTAACTCACATTAAATTGGCCAATTCTCTGAAAGATGCAATCTACAGAAAGAGAAATAGATAACATGTACAAGGATATATATATTATAGAAATTTAATAAATTATTAATAAACTTATAAAATAGAAAACACCAAGCCCAGAGGGTTTTAATGGTGAATTCTAGCAAACATGTAAAGAAAAAATGATATCAATTATCTACAAACTAATTCATAAATTAGAAGCAGACGGAATACATTCTAATTTATTTTATGAAGTTAACATTGCACTAATAACAAAACCAAACATAGAAATCACAAGAAAGGAAAATTATATAATAATATTTCTAATGGACATTGATGCAAAAATACCCAATAAAATGTTTGCAAGGTGAATCCAACAATGTATAAAAAGAACTATACAATGTGACATAGTGGGATTTATTCCAGGCATGCAGGAATGGTTCATATTTTTTGAGTTAATTAATGTAATGTATCACATAAAGAGGACAAAGAAAATAATCATATGATCATATCAACAAATAAAGGAAAACATCTGTCAAGGTCCAATATCCATTCATGACAAAAACCTTCTCAAAACTAGGAATATTGGGGAACCTCCTCAACTTGATAAAGAATATCTACAAAAAAAGAAAGAAAAACACAACCAACATCATATTTAATGGTATGAAGCTAGATGTTTTCAGGTATGATAGGGAATAAGACAAGGATGCCCTCTTTCCCCACCCCTATTCCACATTGTTTTGGAAGCCCTAGTTAATACAATAAAAAAAGACAAATAGTGGAAATGAAATATATAGGAAGGAAGAAATAAAACTATCTTTATTGACATACTGAATGATTACTTATGTAGTAAATTCCAAAAAGTCAACAAAAATACCTCCTGGATCTAAAAAGCAATTATAGGAAGATTACAGGATTCAAGTTTTATATAGAAAAGTCAATTGTCCCCTAAACCAGGAATTAAACAATTGGAATTTTAAATAAAATACACAACACTATTTATGGTATCAACAAGAAATTATATACTTTGGCATAAATCTAACAAAATGCCCATAAGATTTATATGGGAAAAATCATGAAACTCTGATGAAAAAATTGAAGAAGATATAAATAGGTAGATATTTAATATTCTGTTCATGGATAGAAAAACTCAATATAATTAAGATGTCAATTCTTCCCAACTTGATCAACAGACTTAATGCAATCCCTTTTAAAATCTTAAGCTATTTTTTAGCTTTCTATAAACTGAATTCTAAGGTTTATATGGAAAGGCAAAAGACACATAGTAGCAAACACAATGACACATAGGAATAGCAAAGTCATAGAAAGATACAATGATCAACACAATGTACTACTAGCAAAATAATTGACAAATAGATCAATTGAATACAATAGAAAACTTGAAAAGAGACCTACACGAACATAGTCACCTGCTATTTGACAAATGAACAAAGGCAATTCAGTGGAGGAAGGATAATTTATTCAACAAATGGTGTTGTACCAACAGGAGATCGTAAAGCAAACAAATTTATCATAGATATAAATATAAAATTCA
Source organism: Tolypeutes matacus (assembly GCA_026826555.1). Taxonomy (NCBI): domain Eukaryota; kingdom Metazoa; phylum Chordata; class Mammalia; order Cingulata; family Chlamyphoridae; genus Tolypeutes; species Tolypeutes matacus. The sequence goes on along the minus strand of JAKSZT010053854.1, from coordinate 1,023,907 downwards.
AAATTATAAAATTTTTAGAAGATAATATAGAAGAAAATCTAGATGGCCTTTTGTATGGCAATGAATTCATAGCCACAACACCAAAAGAACAATATTTTAAAGAAAAAAATAATAAATTGGAATTATTATGCAATGTGTATGCAATATGGAAAGCTCTGTTAAGAGATTGAAAATACCAGCCACACATTAGTAGAAAACTTTGTGAAAGTCATATATGACATTGAACATACAAAATAAATCAGTCGTAAAAACTCAACAATACGCAAACAACCATATGGAAGCAACCCGTTTACAAAATGCTCAAAAGATCTTTACATTTCACTATAGAAGACATATAGATGGCAAATAAGCATATAAAAAGAAGTTCAATATCATATATCATTTAGGGAAATTGAAAATTTAAAAAATGAGATGCAACTACACACCTATTAAAATGGCTAAATCAAAAAATTTGACAAAATGAAATGTTGAAAACGATGTGGAGCAATAGGAACTCTCCTGCATAGCTGGTGGAAGTGAAAAATGGCACGGTAAATTTGTAAGACATGCTGGTGGCCTCTTACAAAGCTGAACATAGGCTTACCATATGATCTAGCAATTGCATTTTTAGGTATTTACCCAAAGGAACCTTGTGTCTACATAAAAATATGCACAAGAAGGTTTATAGCAGCTCTGTTCATAATTGCCCCAAGTCCTTCGATATGCAAATGGATAAGCAAATTGTGACAAATATGTACAAATATGTACAATGCAATATTATTCAGCAATATAAAGAAATGAGCTATCAAAACATGAAGAAAAAAATGTGGAGGGACCTTAAATATACTTGGCTAAGTGACAGAAGTCAGTTTGAAAAGGTTACAAATGACATTGTGGAAAGGCAAAACTATAGAGATAGTATAAAGATCAGTGGATGCCCTGAGCTGAGGAGGTGGGTGTAGGGTTGAATAATGGAGCACACGACATTTTTTTCAGTGAAACTATTCTCTATGATACTGTAACAGTGGATTCTGAAATTATGCATTTTTCAAAACCAATAGAACTGCACAACACAAAGATTGACTCTAATGGAATTCAGTTAATAATGCTTCAATACTGGTTCATCAATTGTAACTAATATGCCATACTACTACAAAACATTAATAATAGGGAAAACTGAGAGTGGGGGCAGGGAAAGGAGGTATATGGGTACTCTCTGTACTTTTCTCTGCAAAATTCTATAAACCTAAATTTGACATAAAAGGTAAAACCTATTATTAAAATATGTAAATTAAGCATGATTTTTCTTCTCTCTTGTGAGTTCAATTTAAGAACATTTGATAAACATTAATATTCACCCTCATTTCTTAAAGGAGGATTTCCTAGGCTTAGAACTGCAGGGGAAAGAACAATGTTCTGCACACTCCATAAATTCTGCACCAAGCTCCTATTACTTGGAAAACATTAAAATGCAAACTCTGTGTAGTGTCTGTCTCATACACTTCTACCTTCCCCAAATAAGAAATATTAATAACTCATATGCAGGGAAAGAAATTTCTTACAAATTTTTTGTACTTCCAAGTTAATTAATTGAAACCTGAATTTAATTAAATGAAGATAAAATGATAAAATTACAGAAATAGGAGAAATACAAGACTTTAGAGAAAGGAAGAAAATTTTCCAAAATTTAAAAATATCAGAAAGAAGCTAAAAGTTCAGGAGGGCCAAGAAAAATCAATGCAAGTATAATTAATGATGTAGGAAGGCAGCTATGAAACACAGAAAAAAAAAAAAAAACAGGAATCCTTAGTGAAGAACATAAGAAAAATTAATAATTGGAAGAATTTTCATTTTCCTGAATTAAAAAAGTAATTATTAATAAGCAATATTCCAGAAATAACTTAATATAATTCCAATTAAAATACCTGGTGATATTTTATGAAATTTGAAAAGTAAAGTTTTAAATTATTATGAAACAAAATACATAAGAATTCAAAATACTCTAAAGTACTGATGGAATAATTTTCTACACTAAAAATGAAACCATGCTTTAAATAAATTTTTAAAAAATCAGGTGATATTGTTGGAATGCAGGCACTTTTAATTTGGATTTATTTTAATATAGTAAGAAATATATATAATTAGCATATACACCCTACTCTTAAATTCCCCTATATTCCTGATATTCCCCTTTTGAAGAATTAAGCCAGTTCTTTGATTAATAGTCTCCCTACAGCTCAGATGTGCCAAGTCACTTAGGGGAGTTTTTTCCTCCTCCAATACAATATTCAGAGTAAACTATATTTTGAATTACTTGCTTATGTCTTATTTTTCCTATTGAATTATAATGTCTTCAAAAAATAGAAAAATATAACCTTTGTTTTATCATTTAAAATTTTTTTCATAATATACATGTTGAATTCTTTTGGTAAAGAACTTTTCACTTATTGGTTTACCTCAAGGTCATGTAGAAGATTATTACCATAAATGTCAAATAATCATTAGCATAATGTTAAATAAGCATGTAATTATATAATATCATAAGCATAAATATCAGTTACTAAGTGTTTTTATTTATTGATAAGAATAGGTGACACAATAAAATTATTGAAATTCTAGGATATAAATAATTAACTATCTTTGCCTATTGTTTGCTTCTAGATGTCAAAAATATATGTAATTACCTTTGTATAATATTTACTTTATTTATAATGGTAAGCTGAAAACCAAATAGCATTTTATGAATGGGGGTGTCTGATAACTAAAATGCACTATTATATTTATATGTATATATATATGCACATGTATATATGATAGTATAAAGATATATGTACATAGTATCAAGATATTAATATATAAATAAAAGTAGCATCTCATTAAAATTGGTTTTACTTAGTTCTTTGCATTAAACAAACATATGAAGTAATCCTTATTATCATTCATTTTCATGGAGATGAAATTCCCTGGCCTAAGAAATGTTGCTAGAAAACTACTAGAAAACTACAGATCGCCAACTATAAAATTTTATAAAATTTAACTCTTAAGCTAATGGTGTAGTTGACCTGCACCCTGTTAACTCAAGCTGCTGAAAAGGTAGCAGAAGACATCTCTAAATTGTCAGTGTCTTCAGAGATTGACTAAAGACAGCTGCCTTACCTGTCTCTTTTTCCAGTGCATCCTAAAACCAGTGACTTGTTGATAACACAAAATCTCAGTGTCCTAATCCCTTCTCGGACAACTATGAAAGATCATTTTAGCTTCAGAGCTTAGTGTGAGGGTAGCTGAGGCCTTCATAGAGATTGTGTTGCAGACCACCTTCTCCCAAATGTTGCTTTTCAGCAAAGGTGATTGTAGCCATTTGGCAATTTGATGTAATTATGATTTCCAAAAATATAATTGGATCATGTTTGTAAATTGATCTGTTAATCTGGGCATGATTAGGTTATGATTAGAGCATTGACTGGGCCACATCAGTAGGGCATTGAGTGCCACCCCTTGGTGGGTGGGGGAATAGAATATGAAAGACAAGGTAAAGGAGAGAGGGAGCAGGTTTTGAGAAGCAGTTTTGATGTTGGAGTTTTGGTGATGGAGAGAAGGCTCCAGGAGAAGAGAAGTGAGCCGTTCACCTGAGAGTCTACAGCTGACCTTGTGGAGGCACCAGAGGAGATAAGCCCAGAGAGAAACACAGCCCTGGGAAGAGAGGAACCCAAGAAGCCTGAACCCTGGCAAACGTTGGCAGCAGTCTTGCTCCAACACGTGGCAACAATAGACTTTGCTGAGAGAAGAAACTTATGCTTTATGGCCTGGTAACTGTGGACTTCTACCCCAAATAAATACCCTTTATAAAGACCAACCCATTTTTGGTATTTCACATTAACACCCTTTTGGCTGACTAATACAGTGATAATCCTGAAAGCTCACCCTATTATATACTTTAGACATTAAACTCTGTCTTACCATCTGCATCTTGAGGAATTCAACTAATGACAGGGACTTTACTCTTTGCCTTCATTTAATTTTTGTACCCGCAGAAGGCTTTGTAAGTATCTTCTTACTTACATTGTGAAATGTATTAGTCAGGGTTCTCCAGGGAAACAAAGCCAACAGGAGATGCCTGTAAATATTATGAGATTTTATAAAATTGTCTATTGTGGCCATGGGGATGCTCAAGTCCAGATTCCTCAGGGCAGTCTCCAAGAAAGGAACTGTGATGAATGTTCTTCTTGAGTTCCCCAAGAAAAGCTGGCTGTCTAAAGAAAAGATGAGAATTGACTCTCTGATTGATAAAATGATTTCTCCTTTTAAGACCTTCAACTGATTGGATGAGACATCCTTCATTGCTGAAGATAATCTCCTCAGTTGATTGCAGTTGATAGCACATAGATGCTATCAACACACTGATTATTTAAGTCCAGGAAATGTCCTTACAGTTCAATTAGGCCAGTGCTTGCTTGATCAAACAAATAGAGGATATTACCTGGTTAAATTGACACATAAGCCTAACCATCACAAATCCACCCCCTACCAACTTGGCAGCCATATACATCACCTTAAACAAACCTTAATTTCTAAATAAAAACAATAACAGACATTTTTTTTCACCTAACATTCCTCAACTGTCCTGCATACAACCAGAAATGCACTAAATCCATCCAGACTATGGTCCAAGGCTGGGCTAACATTCACTCTTAACCTTGACATCTTATAACATATATTACTGAAACTCATAAAACGTATAGCATGTAATAAGAGGACAAGATATGGAAGAAAGGAAAGATAAATATATAAACCTACTCATAACAACAAAAAGGAAGAAGTATTCATGACCATTACAGTTCTCATCTCTGTAAATAGACAAGTGGTCAAATTTCATATTTATCATTATCTCCTTCAACTACCTAATCCATGTTCTCTTTACCCTCAGCAAGAACCTCAGCTGGCCATGGTTCTTTGCCTGTTGAAGTGACCCAAATTTTCATTACTGAAGATTCTGGGCCATTGTTAGTCCTGCCTGGATTGGGTTGTTGCAGTTTTTCCATTGATTTTAATCACAGGACATGATAGTATTTAGAGACGACCTAGGGGATCTATTGTATTCCAGGCAAACTCTTCTTTACCCCCATTATGTGGATACAATCCTATTTCCCCTTGATGGTCAGAATCAATCATCCCAGCCAGTATGGTAATTCCCCTTTTTGCCTGTTGATTCAGAGGCATGAGGAGCTCAAAGTGGCCAGGTGGCAGTCTTAGTTTCCAGTTCAATGGAATCATTGTTGTGTTCCCTGATGAAAGCACTCCTTTTGTAACTAAACCTGTAGAACAGCAAAGACAAAAGTTATCCAAGGGACCTGCTTTGGGGATTATCAGACTAGACCAGTGCTTCATAATTCCCAGGAGGGTGAGGTACAGAGAGACAAAGAAGCTAAAACAACAAACTGTGAGTTACTAAATCTGCTGGCTGCCAGAAAGAGCTCCCCTTCCCCACCATCAAGATATTCAGTGAGGTAAATCCTTTGGCTCATTTCAGCTGACTGAAAGGGGAGCAGATGTATTCCTCCTTGCCAGCTGTTACAAAAGGGAAAAGGAAGGGGGAGTTGAGAGGATTTTCTTCAGTAAATTCAGCCAGCAGAGCCCACTTTGAATCTTGGCTTTGGCCAGAGGAAAACAAAAGGAAACGTGGAGCAATACACCTCAGTGAAAAGCATGCCATCTGCTGGCTGTTCTGTAAATTACATGGTAAAGAGCTGCTTTTAGAGCTCTCTTTATCCCACCCCTTGGAGAAAGACTTCTCCCTAGTAGGGAGTCCATGGCATGATTTTGATAACTTAAGCTAGGTAATCTTAAAGACTTAGGATAAGTTGAACCAAATATCAAGGAAGAGCTGTGAAAAAAATAATAACAATAGGCAAAAGAGAGAAATTGGCCATCAGAGTAAATTCACCAACATATCAGATGCCTGGACAGCAGCAAAAAATTACAAGCTATACTAGGAAACAGGAAGAGAAGGCCAAGCCAAAGGAACAAACCAAATATGCTGAAGAGATACAGGATATAAGGCAATTAATCAATGATAATCACACAACTCTCCCAAATCACTTCAAATAATTTAAAGAAAATATGACTAAAGAGATACAGGATATTAAGAAGACACTGTGTGAGCATAAAGAACAATTTGAAAGACTGCAAAGAAAAGTAACAGACCTTATGAGAATGAAAGACAATGGATGAGATTAAAATACATTGGAGGCACATAAGAGCAGATTTGAATTATTTGAAGACAGAATTAGTGATTTCAAAGACAGAACATCTGAACTGGAAAAGACAGGAGGACAGAAAGAGAAGAGAATGGAAAAAATGGAATAAGGTCTCAGGGAATTGAATGACTATGTGAAATGCAAAAACATATGATTTATCTGTGTCCCAGAAGGAGAAGAGAATGGAAAAAGGGTAGAAAAAAATATTTGAGGAAATAATGACTGAAAACTTCCCTACCCTTATGAAAGACACAAATATGACTATGAAGCACAAACAGAATAAACACAAATAGATCTACCCTGAGATACTCACTATTTGTCAGAATGACAAATATAAGAGATACAGAGAAGATTTTGAAAGCAGCAAGAGAAAAGCAAAGCATCACATACAAGAGAAACTTGATAAGATTATGTGTCAACCTCTCATCAGAAAAGATGGAAGAGAGAAGAAAGTGGTATAATCTATTTAAGGTATTGAAAGAGAAAAACTGTCCACCAAGAATTCTGTATATGGTAAAATTCTTCAAAAATGAAGGGGAGTTCAAAGTCTTCACAGACAAACAAAAACTGATAGAATATGTTACCAAAAGGCTAGAATTACAAGAGATACTAAAGGGAGTTCTGCAGCATGAAAGGAAAAAACAAGGGAAAGAGACTTCGATAAGGGCATAGAAATGAAGATTATTAGAATGGTAAATTAAAGGGTTAAAAGGAAGGCAATAGTATGATATGACAACAGAAAGCCAATGGTCAAAATGTATGCAGTAAGTAATGCCTTTACAGTTTTAACATTGAATGCTAATGGCTTGAACTCCCCAATCAAAAGACATAGACTGATAAAATGGATTAAAAATATGAGCCATCTATGTATTTTCTACAAGAGACTCACCTCAGACATAAGGACACAATCAGGTTAAAAGTGAAAGGTTGGAAAATGATATTCCATGCATATAGTAACCCAAAAAGAGCTGTAGTAGCAATACTAATATTGTTCAAAATACATTTTAAATGCAAAACTCTCATAAGGGATGAAGAAAGTCATATATAAATAAAAGGTACAATTCAACAAGAAGAAATAACTATTCTAATAATTTATGCATGTATTAGTCAGCCAAATGTGTGTTGATGTAAAATACCAGAAATTTGTTGGCTTTTATAAAGGATATTTATTTGGGGTAGAAGCTTACAGTTACAAGGGCATAAAGCATAAGTTACTTCTCTCACCAAAGTCTGTTGCCATATGTTGAGGCAAGAGGGTTGCCAACATCTGCCAAGGGTTCAGGCTTCCTGGGTTCCTCTCTTCCCAGGGCTTCTTTCTCTCTGGGCTCAGTTACTCTGCTTTCTCTACAAGGCCAGCTGTAGACTTCCAGGCAAGCAGCTCATCTCTCTTTTGGGGCCTCTGCTGAGTCTAAGTGAGCCTTCTCTCTGCTCCTCTGTGTGCTTACTTCCCAGGCTCCAGCATTAAAACTCCAGCATCAAAATTCCAACTCACTCTTCTGCTCTGCTGTGTAGTTTTATCCTACTGACATGGCCCAATCAAAGCCCTAATCATAATTTAATCATACCCAGGTACAGACCTAATCCAATATCTATTTTAGGAATTCATAAACAATATTAAACTGCTACAATGCACCTAATTTTAGTGTTCCAAGATACATGAGGCACACACTGGCAAAGCTGAAATGAGAAATAAATGCCTCTACAATAATAGCTGGAGTCTTCAATACACCACTCTCAGTATTGGATAGAACATCTGGACAGAGGATAAAAAAAAGAAGCCAAAAATTTGAATAATATGATAAATGAACTAGACTTAACAGATATCTATAGTGCATTGCACCCCAAAACAGCAGGATATACATTCTTTTCATATGCTCATGGATTCTTCCCCAAGATTGACCATATGTTGAGTCACAAGACAAGTCTAAATAAATTTTAAAAGATTGAAATTATAAAAACAACTTCTCAGGACTCTCATTGCCTGACTTTAAAGCATATTACTTAGCTACAGTGGTTAAAAACACCATGATACTGGCATAAAGACAGACAGATTTACCAATTAAACCAAATTGAGAACTCAGAAATTGACCCTCACATCTACACTCAAGTGTAGACAAGGCTGCTAAGCCCACCTGAAGCAACCTAAATAGGTAATCAATAGATGGATCTGAAACTGGGCAAGAAGTCCACATGAATATCATTGCTGCTAGAAGACCCTCATGAGATTCTGCCGTTTAGAACAAGATTTCCTCCAGAAGCCAGGAGAAGCCCTGGATATTCTCCAGGGACCTTATCATTGAGCCCCCTGGGGGGATTGATGGGTGGGGTAGTCAATGAAAACAGCAAACAACTGGAATTCCTCCCATGCCATTAGCAAAGGGGTGGCATAATTTAGGGTTTAAAAAGCAAGCACAGAGGGCTTTTGCTCTCTCTTGCCTTTTGACCCCTGTTCTTACCTTTTGTGCCCTGCTCTTGCTGTGTCTCCCTCTCCTATCCACATGGATTAACACACAAGTAAAACCTGGGCATTTATAATCTATAATGGGAAATTGTAGTCTGTAAATCAGCCCACTTTATCACTCTTCAGCCCCTTCCTCTCTACCTGGACCTATGATCTATTATTTTCTCCCATTTCTCTTCCCTCCCTGCCTTAATAAATTACTGGCCTAATCAATGTGACATGCTCTTGAAATTCATTTCCTGCAGTTTAGCCAAGGACCTAGACAAAATCCGGTTACATATTTTGGCACTACCATTCAGGAGGATTTTGATTAGTGAAACTATGGCCTATAGCCTTTTTATTGTTTTCTTTTGGTTATCCATTTTAAATGAGCTTGCCTATGAGCCCCTATGGGATGTAATCCTGGGAGGGAAGACACTGGGGAGCGGGAACTCTCTGCATCTGTGCCGCACACCCAGGCTTGTGGAATCTGACCCAGCCAGGAGGGCTGGGGCACAGGGCAGGGTCTCAAAGCAGGGCCCTGTCAAGAAAGAGGTTCACTGGTCAAGCACTGGGTGCTTCAAAGACACTTTTTCAAACCCTTTCAGCAGCTATCAACTTTGTCCTCGCATCTGGCTGCTGTTGCTTTCTCCTGCCCTCTCTCCTCCGGAGTAGTGGCAATGGTTCAAAGCCAAGGGTTTGCACCTCCCTGTGGGTCCATGCCTTTGCAGGCCTGCTTTCCAATAGACCACACCCAGCTACATGGCCTGGGATTGGGTGGGAAGGTGGTGGACAGGGCCACCTTCAGGGGTGTAACAGTCCAGGACACACTTGCATAATTAACATTTAACCACATTTTATGTTCCTACTTCCTACTACTGGATTTCTCACTACAGGTTTGTGTTAAAATGCTTTAGAATGTCTGAAAAACTGTAAAAATGAAAATGTCTTTGCTAGCTAGGAAGTTATTGCCTCAGGGTCCCAAACCTGTTAGCAAGAACAATTGATCTCTAATCACTTAATAGACTTTGATTGCTGACATAACTGAGAAACTCCCAGTTTCTAGGACTGCCTTTTAAGACCTCTGTAAGAATAGGAAGAAGGTTTTTTTTCTTGCCCTTTCTCCAGGAAGGAGCAATATTTAGCTTGGAAACCATCTGATTATACAGTCTGTCTTCCAAGTCCAGAATGGCTCTGGTAACACCTGGCAGCAGGGTCTCTGTGATTCCCAGGGTAGAAGGAACCAGAGAAGTAACTCTGAATGTCCTCCAAGACCTAAGAGGTCTTGGGCACTTCAATTCAGAGAGTAGCCAAACATTCCCCAAGATTTATCTCAGATGCTTCTGTTTGGGTAATGGTGCAGTCAGTCTCAGATCCTGGAATGCAGGGGTGCCAAGAACCAGAGCAGTAAACTCTGAAAGGCCCATAGTCCTTGAGCTCTTCCATCCAGAGGGTAGCCAAATGTCCCCTGAAACTTATCTCAGGTGCTCCAGTTTGGGATAACTGTTCTTAAAATCTCCCACAAATCCATCCTGGGTGCTTTGGTCTGAACTTCAGGATTCTCAGGTATCCCCCAAGACCTAGGTCAGCCATGGGAATGGCCATCGGCAAGGCTCTGCATTAAATTCTCAGGATGCTGAGGCCAAAACATCAGCACCAAATTATTTGGACTGTTAAAAGTTTTAGTCAGAATAAGTACTCTGAAATGACAGGTCAGTTGACTAAAAATCACTTCTTCATTCTTCCTAGAATAATAGGCATGGTCCCCATAGGAGTGTCTTCTCAGAGATCAGGAAATTCTACATATTGTTTGTCTACATAGCCACTGTATAGCTGAGAGCAGCTTCTATTCTAGAGTATATGCAGAGGGACATTGAATATGTTAAAAAGTCCTGGTAAACTTCATTTTCTAAGTAATTAAGGAACGTGCTTAACCCAGGTATCTCTCTGGGGTAACCTGCTTAAGCCAGGTATATCTGCTTAAGCCAGGTATATCTGCTTAACCCAAGTTCCAGAACCTGTCTCACTCATACCCTGGGGAGGACTGGCAAACCCACACATCATCCTGCCAGAGTTAAACATTTCCCACCAGAAGAGAAATAGCAAATGAGATGGCTAAGACCCACTTCAGCTTTGACCCTTGAAATGGTTCATGGATAACCTTTCCTCACCCATGACCTGGAAACCAAGTTCTGATCAAAACTCAGAAAGAAAACAAGCCTCTCTCTCAATTGGAGGCAAAATGGAAGGAATCTTACTCTGTAGTTCTGAACACTCCCATAGCTATTAAAGTTAAAGGAATTTCCAGCTTGGTGCAATAATCTCGAGTGAAGCCAGCTGCCCAAGAGAGTGCCAGCTCACCAGAAGCATCTGATGGAACACATGAGTGCCAGTCATTGGATAGCCTGAGACAAAGCTAAGCAGTGTCTGTGTCAAATACAGCTGTTCCCTCTAATTCTAGCCCAGTCACCTATTGCTAGACAATATTGTCTGGATAAACCAGACACCCCTTTAAAAAACCTTATCTGCTTTCATCTCCTGTAGCTTAACTATAAAGGGCTGTTGGAAGCCGTCACTGGAGTCTGCCAAGAGAGGTGCCAACAACCTAAGCGATAGCAACTAGTGGTAACATGGCGCAGACACAAAAACTGCTTTGTCACTTCCTTGTTCTTCTTCCTCCTTACTCCTTTGTTCTCCGGTTCCCGCCACTGCCCAGGTGAATACAACAGTACGCAGGCGCAGGGCGGAAAATAAAATCTGCCCCTACCCCAGCAACAACACCCTCCAATCCCGGAGCGCCCCGACTCACTTCCTCTTTCCAAACAGCATATAAGCCCTGCTCCCTTAATAAAGTTTACAGCTTGATCAGAACACTGTCTTGCTGTCATTCTTCGCGTCTCTTGTCCCACCATTCTTTCTCGGCAGGTTTCGGGCCCCCATTGCTGTCCCGTGGGTCAGGGCAAACTGGCGCCCAACGTGGGGCTCGATGATTCCCTGTGATCGAGAAAAGAACGCCGCTTCACCACAGAAGGAGAGCGCTCTCCAGCACCTCAGCTGACGAAAGGCTCCCAGCGGCGAAGCGCTGCACCAACCCGCCGCTTCTTCAGTCTGGCCCCGTGGTACCAGTCTCCAGGCGGGTAAGTGAAACTCTCTGTTTCACTTCATTCCTTAATCATGGGACAAGTGGAATCTTCACATTTATTGTTTATTAGTCAAGTAAAGGAGGCACTCAAAATGCGAGGAGTTAAAGTTAAAAAGAAAAGTTTAGTTGAATTTTTCAAATTCATACTCAAAACCTGTCCATGGTTTCCCGAGGAGGGCACAATAGATAATCGATGCTGGAAAAGAGTGGGCAACTGTTTAAATGATTACTATAAAGTTTTTGGACCTGAGCGTGTTCCTGTCACTGCCTTTAGTTATTGGCGACTGATTCAGGACATGATTGGTGCGTCTCC